>JAGSMT010000213.1:600000-903936 GCA_029286875.1 Lamproptera curius
TTACGTATTTTTTAAAGTCCAAATCAAATTCAAATATCTTTATTTAATATTGAAGTGTAACACTCGCTTATTGATTGTCAAGAACGCTACCACCGGTTTGGAATAGGACGCCTCCGACCGGAGAAGAACCGGCGAAAGAAACTCAGCGGGCCTTGTCATCTTTTATAATAATCAATTATACATAAAAATTTTCTTATGAGCTACATACAGTTATATCATACGTATATTATATTTGAAAAAGCCTGGAGCGAGCATTCCATTACCAGGCTGTGCTATCATTTATAAATTCATCAATGTTATATTAACCTTTAACACATAAACGTTCCTTTACTACTTTTTATAAATTTATTAACAGTTAAATTCTGAACGTTTTTTTGTTGTTAAAGCGTGTACATTGTCCCATAAAAGATTTAGTTATTCTTCGTAGTCTAGTTGCTGGATGAATTAAATTATGTTTGTTTCTAGTATTTATGTTAAGTACATCACAATGTCTGCGAAAATCATTTCTATTTTTTTGCACATACATTAGGTTTTCGAATATGTATTGAGAAGCAACGGTAAGCATTTTAATCTCTGTGAACAATTTTCTCAGGGATTCTTTGGGGCCCAGGTTATAAAACGCTCAAATAGCTCGTTTTTGGAGGACAAAGATCGTATTAGTATCCGCCGCACTTCCCCACAGTAGAATGCCATAAGACATTTCACTGTGGAAATAGCTAAAGTATACTAACCGAGCCGTCTCCACGTCAGTTAATTGTCTGATTTTCTTGACAGCATATACTGCAGAGCTGAGTTTATTCGACAGTCTATTAATATGAGGGCCCCACTGCAATCTGGTATCTATTGTTATTCCTAGAAACACGGTTGACTCAACAACGTCTATCTCTTCCTCATCTATAAACACTTCAAAATATCTTCATTCAATATAAAAGTATTACGTTATGTTATCGATTGTCAAAGAAACCAAGTGACAGTATACGATGTTAGAGGCGTTGTAAATTGTAGCACCTAAAGTTAATAAATAAAAACGATAGGCTTTACATAATAAAAATTGCATAACATTTGCTCCAAAAAGCATCACCTACCTACCTGAAAACAAAAAAACAGCAGTGACGCCTACAGCACAGTTGTCCAATATTCTTAAATAATTCAGAGATCAATATCAAATTCCTCCGAAGTTAAAAAAAAATCCCATCGACGTCACTTCAGTCGCCTAATGTGTTTGACTCGTAGCATAAAAAGCGAAACCTTTAATAGTTTTGTGTGTTCATTCTATTATTATCCTGCTCAGTAGTATTCGGTTTTTTTATTGCCTACGCAGGCAGAAAGTGGTCACCGACGCCCACAGACATCGGCAGTACTGGTATCACCAGCACGCTGCCTACCGTGAGACATAGGATGTTCAGTCTCGTTTACCCATTAACGCTGGTATAAGCTGGCTACGGTGCCCTTCACACCGGAACACAGTAGTGTTTTCACACTACTGCTTTGCGGTAGAAATAAGCACCGCGGTACCCCCCACCCACACGGTCCCCCGTAAAAAGGGGACCTACCACCGGTTTCGGATTCCATCACTGCCATTAATGACTACGGGATGATTGCTTAATCTATATTTATACATCATTATGGTTAAAAGAATAATTCTTATACATAATAACGATGAAAGCAAGAAGCGCTCGAGCGTTCGCACAGCAACTAAAAAAAAACATCCCTACTATTTATAATAGAATAAAACTGGAACATTTTTTATTACAATGAAGGGCCACCAAGGGATGAAATGAACAAATAAATTATAAAACCTAGTTCATACTAAATATCACGAGGTGGAACACTTTATAATTATAATGATGTCAATGTAAACGTCGTTAAAACTTTTGAAATTATTGAACTGAAACATTGATAACTATATAAATAACATAGGGTATGCTTAATTAAACGAACAAAACTTTCAAAGAAACAAGTACGATGAAAGAAGAACAAAGTTAAATAAAACATAAAATACTAAGAAAACGAAACACCCTAACAATCAAGTTTCAATTCGATAAAGTAAATACAATTTAATAACAAAACACACATTCGAATAAGTTAAATAACTACATGGGGATTACACACCGTCGTTGTAATGATGAATATTCAATGTTCAATAAAAAACATTCCTATTTCTCGCAAACTCCGCCCCGCATTGTGCGACTCTCAAACGATACGGCATCAAACGAAAAATATCTCTTAGTCTATTTACATAAACGGCGACGTTGTTTGTGGGCGATATTTTAAACGTGACGTCGCGACGACCTTTCAACTAGAATTAAATATGATTGAACTTGTATCTTGTGATGTTTTCACTCACACTTTGCGTGGGGATGAATGAAACGGTTTGTTTACTATTTTCGTGAAACATGTGTTGTATCAATGTGCGTATTTGTTTCCTACGATATGACAATAATATTTTGATACCATTATGGTGAATGAAAATGAGCTTCATAATACATCGATCTTGGTCTCGAGTCACGGCTCAAGCAGGAAGCAGGAAATAGCAGTTGTCTATATTAATTCTTTCTCCGACTTACCTCTTCTTCGATACCTCAGCTTCGATCAAGCAAATCCACCGATTTGCCTACCACAGCGACGTCACTACGAACGTCTAAATTAAGGGCACAAGCCAGGGCACTAGAGGCCATATCGATTTCTCTAGTGCACAGAGCGGGCAAGGTCGTCCCTTTGTCGGGGGATTAGCGGCCAAGCCACGAATAAGATCCGTACGCCGAAGGGAAGCTACTTTTGATAAGTAACAAGTTACTCAGAGACCCCTAAGCAGGTGGACATTGTTAGTTGTAACATGATAAATTAACAATATCAAATAATAAACTCGTAGCGTGACAGACGGTCAGTTTCATATCAATTTAAAACTTTTTTGAAAGTTCACATGTTGAACATTTCGATTGTTGATCGCCGAGCGTCTTTAATCTAATTATCGATCCGTCTCGTCATTTCGAATGAATGAAGTTTTATTAGAATCATCTGAATGATATAAAGCGAACAAGTGCCAATCCTTACCATGGTAGTCTTAGACATGTCCTGTGGTGGAGCCGGCGGCGCGGAGGGCTGCGGCGCTGGCTGGGCGCGCAGGCTTGGCTGCGAGGCCCCTGCGCCGGCCAAGTACCCGCCGCCCCCGGCCCCCGACGGATGGTAGCAGTCGGCCCCTACAAACAAGCAACCGTCAGAAAATGCTAGACAGAGAGCAACGTCCCCCATCCCTCTGAACCCCTACTCACTGTGTGGCGTCGACGCCCGCGGATAACTGCCCAGCGCTAAGGAAATGGACAAATGCAACAGAATGTAAACAAAGTGAAAAGTAACGCGTTAGCGGTGGTGCGGTTATTGCGAGATTGTTTGGAAAGGATCTGTGTACGAGGGAGCTAAGTGTGCCGCCGGTGTCCGCTGCACAATCACTTACGCGACTGCGTTAGCAGCCTGTAGTTGGAGGTCTGCGGGAGGCAGGAGCCGTAGCGCGTAGACTCGTGCTTGCTCGCCTGCTGCACATATTGCATGGGCACGCGCTGCCCGCTGCCCACGGGCCCGGCGCTACCGTTCCCGATACCATTGCTGGCCGCGTAGTGCTCCGACTGCACGCCGTGCGAAACGTACCCGTTACCCCTTATTGCGACCATTTTGATTTCATGATACAGATCCTTCAAAAATTGCACCAGCCAAATATTGAACCATTCCCAAAAGAGCGGCGATGCGATCATCGGGCACGCAGCAAGCCCCCGCCTCTAACACTGCATAATACTACGATCGGGGAGCGCGTTCTCCCTACACCGGCTATCTCAATGCACGCCTCCACTAACGCTGTACGATTGCGCGGCTTTAAATAACTGTTATGTAGTAAAATATTTAAACTGTCAAATTGATACAAAGTTTTTGTTTTGACCTCGACTAACGAAAATATGCACGTTTGCAAAACGTGTGAGCGTAATGCATAGCGTTCGGAGTGTTTGCGATGTGCATTCGCGGTATAATAGTATTTTAATGCAGCGCTGGAAAAAATCGATAAGCGAGTTAAAACACGGAGCGCGGAGCCGCAACCGCCAACCACTTTCACGTAGACACGCCACCGACGCTCGCTCGACAGCGATACACGACTACACGCTAGTACACGCGTCTCGGACCTAAAGCGCGATCCTTTCTACCGGTAAATGTACGCTACAGTCGCTGGACCGTCTACCGCTCAGCGCGATCCGCTCCCTTCTACTAAAACTAAATCACGGTCACAATGGGCCAGTGCGGGGGGAAGAGTGATGTGCCGCTATAGTTCAACTTTACGTTTTTGGGGCGTTACCGCCTCGGCGCTACCCTCTCGTAGACACTCGGGGCGCTTCGGGCGTAAGCGTTGGGGCGCATTCCATTGCGGCGTGAGTAGGGGGCGCAAGGAGGCGCGCGCCGCCAAGCGGAGCGATGCGGCCCGGCAAGCCGGATGTTTAGCGTGAACGAGCGAATTTTCAACTTTTTGGGGTCGTCTTGGTGTTGCTATACTACACAAAAACAAATAAGGCCGGAAGTGCGAGGAAAATATTGGAAAATTTAATTAAGTCGATTCATTTATAACTATTTTTAACGGAACCCTGACCCCTTTGTAAAAATTAATAGAACAGATAAAAAATTTGCAACAAAAAATTGTAGATGCAAAAGTGCACGCTTGCATAAATAAAAAGCGCGGAAAGGTGGGGGAGGTGGACAAGCCTCGTTCGTTATCGTGTGTCGGTTTATGGGCTAGAGGTAATTGGAAGGCACGTGAGGCGGGCAACTCAGCAAATGCGCTGGCAGCTCGCTCGGCCGCAAATTTGCGACGCTGCGCTGAGACGGTGGACATGACAAATTGCTGCTTACAAATCGGAGCTGCATTGTTTTATATTGCACTTGTGCGTTACGGACGTCGTCAAGCGTGATACGGACGAATGAGCGGCGGTGCAGTTCGCTGCTCCACTTTGTCTCCAAAGCGCCACATGGCAATGTAACAACTTATATAGATAGTTAGTTAGGGCTAATAGTCTTTGATTAATAAAATTGTTCTAGAACTTGGAATTCTCTATTTCTCTGTTTGATAAAAACATTGTTTACTAATTAAATAAAATAGCAAAAATCGCGAGTAAAATTCAAAATGCAGTTTTTGTGTATGTAGTAATAATTTGAGCGTCCTTTGTAAACAGCAACTTTCGACACCGTACATATACAAATGTATGAATTTTATCTGCAATAAGCCCTATGAGTATAGCCATATACCTTACCTTTGATCAGAGACAGAAATGTGTTCAATGTATGAGAATTATCATCCAAATTAGCGTCAGCCATGCCCATGTGCTTATTGATCATAACTCATTCTCCTTTACAATGTAATTAGGTCATTTACGTTCACTGATAAGTTGTATCGCCAATACTTACATAACCATTGTGGATACACCGTGCAAGTGCATACGCTGTGCCAGGCCATCCCATCTTCTCAAATTGCCCATATAGAACAAAATGGTCACGTGTTAGGTTTACTAGACTGTTACTTACTACATTCGACTGTGCAAGGGTGTACCAATCACCAAAAGCTTTTGAAAGCATAGCTGATACAGCTCTGATGCTTAAAAAGACTCATAAATAGTACAACTCTATTCGAGTACTCATTTAAGATCTAGGACATTAAACTGCACGGTCGTCATCAATACATCCAATACAGTATAAATCATAGTTTTAATTAACACGATGTAAAAATATTAAATAGCACCTCGAACCTTTTTCTATAATATATTCGTCATACCATCTAATAGCATTATCTCATTTCCAACTTTACTACATCTCTTAAAAAACGAAGTTAAAACCATACCAAAAATTATAACGTAGATTTTTTCATTTATTCAAAGCTACGAAATAGCGCAACAACTTAAATATAGATGCCAGCAGCTATATTTAGGCTATAGCCATTATTCCAGTAAATGATAACGAAAAACAACCGCCTATTCAGCTCACATCAACAATGTATCCCGAAGCAACGAGCTTACGCAAGGCACCCAGCGTGCTTATATAAGAATCGTCACCCAGACGTCAATGACAGGGTAATCAACTGGCAATGACGCAACACGTATAGATAATGAGAACTTATTTTCCTTCGGGATGACTTGGGTCCTTATCTCAATGCGACGACGCCCGATCTGTCAATGAATAATTGTATTAAACGAGTGACATTATAATATGCAAATTTATTGTTCGGTGTCGGTGTCGGTGATTAATAATTAAATGGTGTAATAACAGAGATGCATAATTACTGAAGCTATTTAAGAGCACGATATTTGCAAACTCTTACGAAAAATCATTAAGATAATTTTTTGTCTCTGTATATATATATGACGCGGCTTCGTTGATATGGGTGACATTGTTTACGTACATTCCATGACATTCATGGCAGTTTCAAATATGATTCTAATTTTTCTTCATATAGATTGAAAGTTAACATATTTACAATGATACAAGACTTGACAGACTTAATCGCGTTCAATTGGTTTTGCAAAATTTCCGATATTTCATGTATTAATTTCAATAAGTTAATACACAAGTGACCGTGGCCGGTTGACAAACTTTTACAGCCGAGCAACACCCGTCTGCCATGACGTGACCACGGATCCTGAAAAGTAATTAAACGCGACAAAATCCCAGGTTTTTCATTATGTAATATGTAGTATAGTATAGCAATATGTATGTTCACCAGCTTTCTGATTGTCGGTTAACTGGACATTTAATAACTAAGCATTTCATGACCCTAAATGCACTCATGTCGCTGTATTAATCTAATAAAGATCAATACAGCAAAAAAGCCAATTGAACCACTGAACGGTGCAATGAAAAGATGATATCCTTTTCCATCTTTTACGGCCATTATAAACGTTTTTTTTAAGTTTTACGAATGGCAATCAAATAAATTTTGCGATAAAGATATTTTGAAAATTTGTTTCAATTTAGAATACGCTGCTACTCGGAAAGAGGAAATCTTCCATGCACTCGACGGATTAGGGTGCATTGTATTCCAATCCTAAAATCCCTTAATGGACCAACGTAGATAAATCCTCTGACACAACAATATTTTACGAAACCGCACTAAAAGCAAAGAGTTCGAAATAACTTTTAAGCTTTTTAATTTTTAAACTTGCTATTTGTTTATGGCACATCTTGTGATATTATTAAGAAGCCCATTAAAACGCATACTTTCCCTACAGCCCGCCATTTGCAAATTAAAGCCCGACTCGTATTTAACGAGCGTCACATAATTAACCCACCCACCATAGTGAATATAGAAAATCAAGTAAGCCAAAACCGAGTTTGTATTATTACAACTTTATTAATCAAATGTTACATTACTTTTCATGCACATGTTAAATTTTATTTACAGTATTAAGTCCCATAGATATTGTGTATTCATTGTACCTTGATTGACGCGGCTACCTTGCGCGTTAACTATTCTATTTATCGATATAAATTAATGAATTATATACGACTAAGGCGATAAGCACAGCAATACCAGTTGATTTAAATTTAAAATAGGTAAGAGACAATGGCCACACTATATCTAGGGACAAACTGCGCAGATTAGTGTTGTGTTAGTGCGTGCAGCTAACAATATGTACAATTCCCGTTGATCTGCTGATGTATGACGAGTGGTTTTGATGATCTTCTTTCGGCAATCGCTTAAAGACTACATATCTAGGTTTACACTAACAGATGGCAGAGACACTTGCGGAAGTCGCCTAATAGCTAAATCACACGGGATCTCAGCCTTAAGATTTACCAAAGCGCCATGTCAAAGTATGCTAGGCCATGTATTTTTTTTTCATATTGATTTAAGTGACAAGATGAGCAGAATGTTTACCTGATGGTAAGTGACAAGCCCCGCCCAGAAAAGAAACGGTCTAAAATAATACGCTAAAAATCTTTCTTTTCGCCGCCCACAACACGAGACGTTACGCCTCATTTACTCAGTAACTACGCGGGCTACGTTGTCTATTAAATCTGAATACAGTAGACTTTTTATGCCACTGATTTGCATAAATAGGCACTGCGGTGGTTCTTCTTTAGACGGTCGCCTTAAATATAAACCTACCACCTTTATCATCATCAGCAGCCTTCAGCAGTCCACTGCTAGACATTATTCATTGGAACTCCAAGACGGCCGATCCCCTGCTACTCGCTTACAACATGGTTACCACCTTCCAGATATCACAATTTTTAGATATTATTTCTAAAACTCAGAGCTAAGGAATAGATTCGTGGTACTTTTAAGGACATCGTTACACGATTCATATACTGTTTTTATTATAGCACTAATGAACAATTCATTCCAAATACAGTTTTAGCCAAACGAGACTCGCAATAGATTTAAACTAAGTAAACAATGGCAACGGAATGGCATCACAAGTATATCGTTGTAATTGGTTAATTGTGACGTAGACGTCAATCACGGACAAACGACTATATAATATATAACAAGACCACACGTGTGACATGGCTACGTTGCTTGTTTAGTTTTTTTTACTTTGTCTACATCTTCCGAGTCTGATTAGGCTTCAATATAGACTAACTTTATATCAGAAATGTTTGGCGAATTTAACTTTTGTACCACAACTATGATGTATCTCTGAGTTGAAGACATTTCGTATGCATTAACCACCACCTTACACTATAAAATATGTTAATGTTATTCACCGTACCATGTCAGATTATGTCTTAATTAAGCATACGTATCGTCGTTATCATAATACACATGACACTTTTATTAACAATTATACAGAGATTAATATTTCATGCAATTTTTAAAAATCATTGCTATCGTACTCCATTACCACTATTTTTGATACCGATTATACTTTTACAAAAACAACCTGCTGTATATGTATATGTAAATCACATCACCGTGATCTCCAAAGTTTTTAAAAATAAAAGGTATATATATACAGTTATTATATTAGTTTTTTAGTTCTATAAATTAGGATACTAGAACAAAATAACCTAGGCTGTTTAGGTCTGACTGAGGCAAATCTACAGGCGCTTAACTGAGTGGATAAATTAAGAATCAAATCAGCTAGTAGGTTCACTAAAATCTTACATTATTTATACACAGGTTTTTGGACCTTGATCGTAGTTTAAACTAATTCCTCAACTTAATACTCACTGAGGAGAGGTGTAATTAGGCTTAGTTACGATTTTGGGTAATAAGTAAGAAGATGTTATACATTTTTGTCGATACAATTTAAGGTAATAATGACTGTGAAAGTAATTATAATCAGTCAGAAATTTCGAAGAAAAGGAAACATCACATCAATAGGTATATTAATTAATAATCTAATAACAGGTTTGTATTCAATTAGACAACAATGAGAAGTGTTACGTTAATGAGAGACCCCATTAGTCAATACAAATTTAAGCTTATAATTAAAACATGAAATCAATAAGTAATAATTGTAGTAGAATTAAAATTAAAATTTATAATAATAGCCCAAGAATATAGTTTTGAATAATCTTCTGCGTCACCTTATTAAAGTATATTCTTTAAAATTTCATAGCACTTATAAAATTTGAAGAAAAACATGACTTATAAAATGTTGGACATTTTTATAGTATTAACAATTATTTTTACGATCACAAGACTCACTATAAAAGAAATATATCGAGTGCAATTCGAATTACTTAACATAAGAACTTCTGAAGTCAAAGTCAAATATCTTTATTAAATATAGAAGTAGAACACTTTGTCATTTATTTTGAAATAAACTACCACAGGTTCGGAAACGGAAGCCTTTCCGACCTTTGAGGAACCGGCGTAAGAAACTCAGCAGGACACTGCATATTATACCATTATAAAGATTTGTACCCTCTTCATTTTAAATAATTAAGACATTGTAATTAGAAGATTACGGTACACACAGTTTTCATTATAAATTATCAACTAATGTAAAAATTACGGCCAGACGAAATTGCTTAAACGCAACGCCTCTCACTGGCCAGAAAAAATATCCAAATTTTATCTTGTTTACTACACTTTAACATTTTCGATAATCTCTGGGAAAAGGGCAGAGTTAATGCCCTTGTAAAAGGGTTATCTTTATTGTTATTGGTGTATTGAGATTGCTTTGAAACTCACTCCAAATCTGCATCTCAACTGCATCAAAACTGCAGTAAAGGCCATCCTGCAGCGTTGCGACAAAATGACAGTTGTTTATTGCCATAAATATATCCTCTAAAAAGATATACATTTGATGTAAACAATGTAACGTACAGTAACGATATTGTGCAATACATCTCGATTTCTTGACGATGCATTGTCACCGAGATATCAGTAACTAGGGACTATTTATAAAGTACGTCACAACAATTTCATGACTTTTTTGACCCATCCCCCGTTTTGTCACAGTTAGTCACACATGTGACGTCACACATTTTGCAATTTTATTTTTAGAAATTATTGAATTGGATATGTGATGTCACTAAAATATTAGGAATTCTCCCACCCCTTGTCACACAATGTCACACTTAATCGACCCCCTACAATATATAATTAACGTGTGACGTAAATAACGTGTAACGTAACCCCCATAACGTGTGACGTGATATATGGATGGCCCCCCACTACTGCTAGTGACAATCTACTAAAACTAACGCAAGATAACATCACATAAACAGCATGTCTTATTCGACTGCATAGTTGCCTGCACAACTTGAACGATCCAATTTGAAATATTCAATACAAGGTTGAATTGCGAGGAGATGCGAGCTAGTTTAAAATTCCTAAAACTCGACAAACTTTACGCACAGATATTTACTGCATAACTCGACCAATATTGAGGTTATTATATGAAGCTATATTGTATCCTCAATTTAGGTATAAGATTTACATCTTAAAAACATATATAATTAAATTTGTTTGTAGAATACAGTAATATTTACTAAATCTTTTTTTTTTCATAAATTCTTAATTCAACCAACATAGCAACCTAACTTTAATCTAGTTTTGTTTCTCGTAACAGAAAATCAAATTGAAGACTTCATAACTATTTCTATTATTACATAATTAATAGATTTTATATATTAAAACTTGATTGACACCCTGAGACAAGGCATGATTTATCTTTAATACCCAGTATAACAGGTTATTGTGTCATCAAAACGGGACGGTTTTGCAAAACTAAAAACTGAAGATAAAGCCCCTAATTAAATTAATGTAAAATATGTCATATTGCTACTAATAATAAACTAAGACATAGAACTAGGACATCGTAATGGCTGTCAGAATTATACGCAGACGCTAGTTACGATGTGTATTGAAAGATCTTTAATTGTTTTCCCTTGCATGAGCCCCATTACCCTATTCAATGCGACGAGTTCGTTGGTTTGCACTTACAATTTTTACCTTTTGTAGTGTTCGACATAAAGAACCATAATTTTAGACTGACAGAATTAAACTTCTTTAATTGGATGAAAAACTCCCATTCATTGGCTTCTGCCAGAAGCTACTTCCAGAGCAATCGCGTAGTATGGGCTGTTACGAAAAGGTCGCAACACAAGATACTAGCGTCTTGTTTCATTCAAATCCTACAAAACCAACTACAAATCGACAAAAAAAACGAAGTTATATCAATATGTACGTGAAGAATGTTTATTAAAAACAATTAGAGGATCAATTAAATCTCGAACAACAAAACTGTAGTAATATAGGATGAAGAGATATGTAAATTTTTAAAGAATACAAAATGCAAAGCATAATGAGACGAAACTCATACAACCCAGGTATTATCAACTGCACTATCAATCCCACACTGCCGCTAAACAACTTTGCGACGTTAGCAATACCATCAATTTTTCTCAACTGCGACGTGGAAGATTATGTAAGCTGACTGATGCAATCGATAGTTGGTAACTCTTGTTGATAATTACACGCTCGGCGGAATGACAGCAAAGTGGTTGTTAGAGCTGCATGCTAGGAAGGCTGCGAAAGAATTACCCACCGTACTTAGAAACGCCGATGTCGTCCATAAGGAGTATTTGCCGGTGTAGATATTTCTATGTTCTGCTACAGTGACACTACGGCCATGACAAGAAGATAATTCGCATTGTCGACCACACATGCAATAATACGACCACAGCAAATTGCTAGTGTGGAGATAAGAAGCAATGTAGGTGGCTAGAAATTTCGCTGAAGACATATCGGGTTACAAATACTATAAAGCGATAGCTCCAACTCCGCGTTCAAAGATCCGCTACCGCTATACGACGCAGGAAAGCATCGGGTGCCAATATACGAAGAATCGCCGACGTTGTGATAACAATTCGACGTGACTTCATAGTTCAGCGACGCCCCCACTAACCCCATCATCGGCACCTAAATCGAACGACACAAAAATACAACCAATAAACAATAACAAAGCAGGAAAAAATCATGTACTAGAAACAGGCACTATTTTGCAAAGAAAGAATAAAGAAACTAATGAAAAATAAAAAGAAACCAAATATTAAATAAAACATCAACATAACTTTGTAACTTATTAACTGAACTTAACAACTATAAATACTTTCTTAACTATCTGATTAACTGTCCAACACTGAATAAGCAACATGCATAATGTTCGGAATTTAAAAGGTTTTGAACTTAGATCTTGGTATTTAAGTAGCTAGTCCCATCCGTATTATAAATGGTTATCAGTACGCGTAAAGAGTGAACGAAAACTATGAACTATTTTATATAACAAGAATTACATTTATATGTAACACTAGGCTATACTCGTAAGCGTTAATGAAATTAGTCATGTGCCGTTGTATATAGACGTCCACGATTTCGATACAATCAAGCCGATTAATGAGATTTACGCCTCCCAAGAGGATGTTATTAGTGCTCACGAATATAATAGAGAGCCAATGCAACATTAACAAGTCATAGGAGAGATCAGAGTGAAATTAATATGGAATTTAGACGATCGCGGTAAAATGATGGCACGCGTGAAATATTTGGACACAGTGACATCGTCCACGTGTTACGCAGTGCGAGAGGAAAGTGAAAGCGTACGATCGATTAATATAGTTTTACGTATAGCGTTGTTTACATTGGAGCTCAATGGGCCATTTCGCGGAACGGGAGGACGCCATCCTATTGACTGTGGAACGCTACGCAGACGATCCTGTTGGCGGCGGAGATCCCGTGCGGATTCCCGGAACGTTCGATTATCCCGGTCACATCAAACGGATAGAGAGGCGACGCGTGTTTCCATTGAAACCCTATACGTATATATTCAAGGACGTCTCACTGTCACACGGGCGTACATAAATAACGCTGCTATATTACAGACATACATCGCACGTGAACGGAAGGGCGGATTTTCAAGTTACGCGCAAAACTACTTTTCGTTAAACAAAAATAATGACCATTCAAATAGACGATTATGCATTACGTATACCGTGGTGCAAGCGTTGCGGCTAAACAAATTATGGCAAAAAAAAAGAAACAAAAATAAACACACTTAATGTAATTACACTTTGTCAGCTTCAAGCCATAACATTATCTCTTAAATACATTTAGGTGGGGAACATTTCATACAATCGATAGTGTAACATTCACGACGTTCGATATTATTAAACAGCGCTAACGCACACACGCATGCTACAGTCACATACCATGGGACTGTGTGTACGTCAGGGGACACTGAACATTTCGTTTCTATGCCAGGTGCACATTCTGGGTGTAAAGTAAACCATTTGTTTACTTTGACCACTCAACATACATTGAACACACAAACAATTTGATAACCTATTGAATTGCAAAAAAAATATATTCATATCAGATACGGTCAGCTGAATATCATTCATAAATAAAGCATGAGTATAGGTCAACAAAGTGCTTCTAATACAAAAAGTTACGTAATTTCTTATTCAAAGCATTCAAATACTATAATTTAAATTTTATAAGTTACCATCAACATACATTGAATACAAAGGGATATGGCATTTCTTAAACGCAAATTTAGCTCATCCGATTGTCTTAGGAATTTCCATGCATTAAGCTGCTAATATTTACAATGGACTACTCTTAATGGCTCAGACAATGGAAATAACACTGTATCTACCGCTATTAATACTAGCAACGTGGGAACATGAAATAGGGAAACTTAATCTAATGCTGAATGGTAACTGACAGCAGACCTCAAACAACGGACATTTACAAATATACAGGAACACACATTTCATTATCATTAAGAAATAACATTTATTGCATGTACTATAATATTACTGAAGCAATTTATATTGAGAATATCTTACATTGCGGCTTGGTCAGGATGTGGCTTTACAAAGAATTATAAAAGACCATAATGCAACAGTCTCCTATAGTTTATTGTAATGTCATTGATGGTAACATCATGATATCTAGTAAAAGATGAGTAAAAAAATTTATTCATTTTTGTGCATCTGTAAAATTTATGATAAGATAATAAAAGACTAAAAATAAATAATTATGCTGAAGTTATTTCTAGAATTCACTTTGCAAAAGTTATTGGCCCTATTTATAGTGTATAGGCAAAGCAAAAAGTATTAATAGCTATAGTTTGTAAACTTCAAGAAAGTTAAGTTCTAAGAAATAAAGAATAAGAAAAATCTTACCAGAAGTGTAATTTTTTGTCCATTTAAAGTTTCTCAAGCAAAAAATAACTTCAGCATTGTATTATATTTTCATAAACCTTAATTGAATATGTCCATCTGCAATCCAGAGCCATTGTAAATTCTGAAATAGGCTAAGTATAAACATCAAAATAATATTATGTTAAGGCAAAGGTTAACAGGTGGACATAAATATGAAAGAGATCGCTAGCAAACATAATAATCGCTTCAGGTATTGTTATGTTTTAGTAGTTTAATCCCAACAGTAACCTGAATTTTATGTTAAAAATAATGCACAAACAAAAAAAAAAAAATAAACTTGCAGATTGAGCTAAGTAAATAATAAAAAAAAACTAAAATCATAATGTTGTAAATCCTGTTTGGTGAGCCAACTAAGCTTTGCTTACCAACATTTTCATGAGTGATGAATTTAGCATCTATGTGTATAATTTTGTATTATTATAAACTAAAAACTCGTTAGAACTTGTAAATAAATGTTTGCTAAGGTTAATTTTAGTGTAAGGCTATTTTAAATTGAATAAAACTTTAAAAACCAAAATAACTGTCAAAACTGATTTTTATCTCAGTTACAACAAATGTTACAAGTAAATAATCACTTTGCAGTCATTGACTTGTGGTACAGGTTCTGTAGACACAATGAAAAAGTTTAACAATCAAAATACAAAGTTAGTTTGAAAGTTGTTTTCAAACTTTACGATCAAAGAAAAAACATGTTCCAGCGCTAAAGGCAGGATGAGATTAAAAAAAAAATATAAAACATGATTAAAGTTGAAAAACAATTCACAATAACACACACAGCTATTCGCAAATGCGGTCGTAGCAAATGCTAGAGTGGCTTACATTACGTAAATATAACTTATAAAAGTTTGAAAACTGAGTTTAAAAAGGATACGGTCCGGGCCCACGCTGACTTGGCGCCAGCGGCACCTGATTCCCGTTGCCACTCATATTCTAGGCAGCATAGGTATCGCAACACGTATACCACTCAAGGTGGCACGTTCAATCGCCCTAACCGATTGTAGGACACATCCGGCACATAGGTAGAGTAATACCGATGTCAGTTTGACAAGTCACTCAATTTAATTCAGACCCCTTAAAAACAACGTTTCTAGCAAAAACATTTTAGACCACATGCAAAATCACAATATATTTTTTTTGAAAAATTGTATAGCATCACTAGGAAATAGACCCAGTCACTAAACAAACGACAGTACAAAATGGCGGATGTTAACCAATAAACAAACGGAACTGTCACTTTTGCGGGCAAAACTTTAAAAACTTTTTAACTGTTAAATTTTAAAACTTCGTTTCGGTTCTTCGCAATTTAATAGATATAAAAATTGTAAAAATATTTTTCTTGAAAAATAGTATTAATACATAATTTTTAAATTCATAAAACTGTCATTCGGTCGTTTACGTCTACTAGTCACGTCACGCATGCAATGTTTAGCATCGCATGTTAACTTTATACATTGGTGTGGACGTGCGATAGACAGTAGAGTTTAGAGTCGAAGACCGTGCGGCGTGGTAATTTGTACTCTATGGGTAGAATCGTCAAAAGATGGTAATACTACGTATTTTATAAAAAACATTATTGAAATCAAATTATTAGTAAGTATGTTAAAGACTTGTAACTTTTTAAATATAATTGGAACAAGAAGTAATCATACAATTGACCTAATAATAGGACACTTACATTTATAGTAAATATGATTCAATAAAGAATAATCATTATAAGTTGAAGTATTCTAATATTAAAGATAAGTAAAAGGACATTACAAAAATATAGTATAATACTTTTTTATGGCGTACGGTAAATTAAAAAAATGAAATGGATACAAAATAACGTTCCAAACTATGCTTGTACTGTAGAGGAAAAGATTAAGTGTCGTTCTCATGTGTCAATTTTCGTTTGGACTATTTAACTTGCGAACGGTGAAACTTTTAAGAACTATGATTTTATTTCGATAACTGTTTAAAAAAAGAAAGTTTTGACTTTTGTGTTCAAATATCGGGTGCATTGAACACTGTTTTACGGAAACTTAAAGGTGAATGAGAAATTAATTTTATAAATGTTTTTGGTACGTTTGTTAACATATTCGTAATAGTTGTGATTTAGCTCTCTTACATTGGCAGCATTGTGGTCCCGGGAGTCAGATCACTTGTAGGAGTAATTCTTTATTTACATATTTTATTTTATTTTGCTTACAGATAGACAAATTGTATTTTCTTTACCTTAAAAGAAAAGAAACTAAAAGCATTAAAAAAGGGGAAAGAAACAACTAATGCCCTGAGGCAGAAGTTCATAGCATAAAAAAGCGTGTAAAATGTAATCTGTTTTCCGTTTCAGTGTAGATCTAGGTGATCTGCATCGAAATGGTTAGTTAAGTACTCTCAAGAATTCTGTGCGTCTAATTTATTTTGTTTACGTACTTGAGTCTTAGTACTATAAATTTACTAGAATGGATATCCGAAAATGGTTAGTCAATAAGCTCCTAAAAATAGCATTCGTAATTAAACAAAAAAACAGGGCGTGCTTGGTTAAATCACTTTTAAAAATTGACTTAAACACATTATCTTTACGTTTACTGATGTTAACACTACTTGCTCGTGTTCGACCATTCGAGAATTTTTAAAAGAAGCAGAAGAACTGTTGAATGCTTTGGTTCCGCCCGAATATTTCATTCAATCTCTATAGTCAAGACTAGGTGTTCCAACTGTGGAAGGAAGACTGCAATAGCAAATCAATTTAGCGATTCATTGCACTTAGGAGAGAATCGTGAACGAGGACCTTGAAGAGGGTGTGTACTAATGCAATAACGTTCTTAAAGCACACACCCAAGACTACGGAAGCAGTACAACCACTGACATATATGCCATGCAAAACTGGTAAAAAATAACATATTTTGTACTCGATTGAGATATAATTGCAATCCTTGAAAAATGGCACCACTTAATTCTGACATAACTATTCAATTTCGGTTTCTCAATACATCACGTATCTTACCTTACCTTTCGCACATTATATTTTGAATAGAAATATATCAAATTATATATATTATAAAAATAATGTAATTGTATTCCAACAATACAAGGTACAGAAACTCGTTACCAGATAGCGCACCCGTCACATACACAGTAACGAATCAAGGTTTTCTAGAATAGTGCTATATTTCGATGTCGTTTCAATATCGATTTTTAAATGTAAAGAAAATTAAAAAATGTAGGAACGCTACAGGTGCAGTTGATAGAGAAAAAGAAATATTAAAAACAGTTTTGGTATTGTTTTAAATTATTTGAAAATTTAAACAAAAACTTTTGTCCCTATAGCTCAGAGATACCAACGTAAAAATTGCGTGCTGCTTGTATTGCCAATTTGGATAAATCTTTGTAAACTACATGTCACCATTAAACTTTAAACAAATCTACAATTCCATTGTTTATTTCTATACTATTTTTAAAAAAAATGAAGCTTATTACGATTTTAGGCAAAAAAAAAAACAGACCGCGTCATATGCGTTTCATAAAATGTTTATATTTTTTTTACTTACGTTGTATCTCTGTACTTATGATGTTTTTAGATAGCTTCATATTTCTAGTTGAAATTTCGACTATACCAAAGATAAGATTTATCAAACCTGCGCTGTCAAAAAAATATGATAAGACATTTTCGTCAAAAATTACTTTAAACGCATCCTTAAGTGCACTTGAGCATAGTAATTAAAATAGAATATGACCAATATAGGTATATATGTATGGTTTAGTTATATAGTTCAATTTACGTTACATCAATTAACAATTAAATTAGTAAATCCATTATACGCACTGTTGCAAAAACCTTATTAAACTAAAAATTGCACCAATTTTAAATGAATGCACTCGTTACGTAACTTTTTCATTGATGTGTTTAGCGAATGACACTGCCAGCGTATGAATTATGCTTTAGTCAAATAAGTAAATGTCAACAACTTATTAAATAATGTGACTATCACTTTCATAATTTGAATAATTATGACGGTTAAGTTATCGAAATCAAATAATGGAAAAATAATTAGTAAAAAAATCTTTCCGGGTGTTCCTCCAAACCCTAAGTATAACATTTTTTTTACGTAGTAGGTAGTAGATAAATGTAATTTTTTTAAGTAGTAAGGCTTATGTCCAAATGATTTACTTTCACAACTCATTTATAAAACTAAGTGTTTATCAAGTCTGATTTAACAAACTTATTTTCAAACAAACAATAGAAAGTCGCAAATGCAACTTAGATGCACAAACGAAACCACTAGCGACATCTCTTAGATGGTCACTGCAATAATTGCAAGCGGACGCTATAACGCTGCACTTTGACATGCTGCAATAATGTAATTCAAACGATTTTATTTAAGTATATTATATAAAGGTATTCCTATTATAGTAATAGAGAAAATAAAGAATAAATAAATAAATTATTACTGTGAGTGTCCCTAAAAATCCGTGTAAAAAACCGTCTTAGTCTAATCCGTCTTTACTAAGATATTTGTTTCTTTGCTTTATAACTGATGATCGTACTTAGCAAATTTAACGAAACGAACTTAGGAGTATGCAATATATTTTTAACGCTGCTATAATTTGATACATTTATGCATTTATGAAGTATTTTAACAATGTTTATGAAATTTACAACGCAATACGATATGTAGAGTATTTATCAACATTATCAAAATTCTTCCGCAATCATAAATTTACCAGATCATAAAATAAAAATAAGAAAGATCGGTGAATTTGGTTTTTAAAGAAATAAAATCTGAACAAACATGTGTGACCGATTTAAAAATGGCGCATCGTGAAACAGTAGTCAGATAGCAGCGAGGTCGCAAACAGACGTAAACAGACCTCAGCGACTCAAGCCTCGTCTAAGCCCATCGACCGTATAATGTACAGTATGTTATTTATAACTTTTGCACTAAAATACAAATTAAAATTATTATACTATATCTGTACATTATTAGTTATTATTCTAAGCAAATTGTTATTTTTTTGGCACATAGATATCTTTAAATTACCACTTTTCATGCAGATTTTTATTAAATGACATATTTACAAGATAAAACAACAGGTAACAGGAAAAAAAGCCAATTCGATAAATGTTATCCGTAAATATGATGTACATTGACAGAAATTCGTTTTAATTATCAAATATTTCTCGGGCAACCTGTGTTGTTATTAAAAGAAATTCGACATTTTAACAGCTAATAAATTTAATATATCGTAAACTAGCTGTTGTCCGGCACTGGGTCCACGTCCGCGTGGGCCCCTGCAATCCCTTTTGGGGGTGGAATTTCGTAAAATCCGTTCTTAGCTGACCTCCACACGGCGAAAGGAATATTCCTACCAAATTTCAAGTCGCTACGCCATTTGGTTCCAGAGATATCGTGATGAGTCAATATATAGGTGGGAATCTCTTATACATATATAGAATTAATATTAATACCAAATATTCAATATATACGTTTATGATTCTACAAAACAAAACGATATATTAATAACGAATGTATGACATTAACTCGTGCATGCAACCGGTTAAATGCGTGTTGCGGTAGCCAGAAAATTAATTCGCACATTCGACAGAAAATTAATTTTGAAATTGATGTGAACGATGTTAAGTGTAATTAAGGAGTATTATGTGGTACAGTTATAGTGGGCGGTTTTGATTTGTAAAATTAATTCGTCGTCTCTCATGTAGCGGTATTGGCCCTTGCTTTATAGACCGGAGGCCGTGGGTTCGAATCCCGCGGGGAAACGACTTGATGATATCGTTGCTTTCTGGTTGGTTAGGACAATTTGGGCCGATCACCCAATTGTCTAAAAATGAGATGATCAATGCGTTGGATGGGCATGTAAAAAGTCAGTCCATCCATCAACCGTATTGGACCAACGTGGTAGGATACGGTCCAACAACCCCCTAACGGAGAAGGCGTACATTAGAGGAGGCCTATGTCCAGCGGTGGACTACACAGGTTGATAATGATTCGTTTTTTACAAAATTATAATTATAGTATAAAATCGGTAACAAATGATTAGGATAATGTAATTTTACATGTTTATCTTAAGTTAAGCGTTAAGTTACGATAGAGGAAACCATAGATTAAACGGCTCTTGTAAGTCTTCTTTTTACTTGATACGTTATAACATATCCCTTATAACAAGAAATAGATATCGGGGCAACAAAATCGACAAAAAGTAATTACCCTAACCAACAACAATAAAAGAAAGTAGTTTTGAAGAATTCGAACTTACCAATAAGCCATAAAAGCGATAACTATTAAATACCTGTTGCGTTGTGTTGTATTCAACATTGGCCCGCTTTGATCGTTTTTGAACTATTCGAGGCCATGGGCTATTGTAAAATCCCATCTTTCAGATAACCTACCTACACCTACCATGACAAGAAATACAACAGTTTTTACGGATTTTATCGCGCTAATTACATTACAATTATTTAAAATTATGCTCGACGTCTCAATAAATGTAAAATAATCAAAATAATAATATTTGCGTTAACAACAGAATAAATTAACACCTATCATGTTGTACAAGGGACACTAGTTTAAACTCAGTGACTCCTAGCAATGCTAGTTTTAGAGATAAGTGGTGATTGAGTAAGTGATTTGCTTTCCGCATATATTACTTCTTAGAAAATATGACCTGACCGATTCGTGAGCAATTCCCGTGATCGTGGGCCCTGCAGAGATAAAATCCCTGAAGCTTTTTATTAAATAATACATAGCAATAAGTACTACAATTTTTCTCGCCTGTATATATGCCCGTCATCCCTTAACATCTGGTCTTAGAGGTATGTAGTAGTCTCCAGGCGGAAATAATTATACAATGAGTTTGGTAAATTTTGAGTTTATTTGAATACAAATGTGCAGTCTTTTCGCTGTGACACAATGTATCATGCGTAGAGCAATATGTCGTGGCTGTGTCGGCGATTCTGAGTGGCGAATATGTCGGAATATGTCATCTCTTTTAGTTCCGGGTTCGATTCTGATCGAACCATCTTAAAATAAAAAAACAATAAAATAGTTTGCATAACCATTTTCTGTTTCACGTAATGACTTCTAAGTATTTTTGTAGTCACTTTTAATAAGGCGTTTTCAATGCAAAGGCTCATTGAACCGACGCATGTTGTGAAGAGTTGTCTGTATTCTTTGACGACTGTTATTACGAAGTATTAAAGCTTAAATATTAATGGTAATAATAGTAGTAGAAGACAAATGCTAGTGGAACTGATCCATTACTATTAGTTCACATTAAAAAGAGTCAAACATGCTCGAGCCGACGTCCGTTCCTTGCGGGAACCCTCGTTAGATTAATTTAAATGAAGAAACAGGTGAGGTTGAAACCAAGGTAAACTTTTCTAGGAAACCACTCTTTACGTGTTGTCAAAGGAGGAACTGTCATCGATAATAAGTTGGTTCTTTTAAGATTATGAGAAAACAAGCCCATTTCCGTAATATGCTGTTGTACAACGAGTATTTTTTTAATGTTTTCTCTGTGGCAAACTCGATGAAAAACGACGTTATCAAGCTTACAGGTAATATATACGCGTTTATTGAATAATTTGCCACTAATTATTTGAAGGTATTCTACGACTTACATACGATACAGCAATAGCAACATTTCATTACAAATTCATGGCATAAATCGGTGCTCGCATCTTCATCCGCGTGTTAAAATTAAAAAAAAAATCTTTTAGTCTTTTTTACAAACAAAATAAGCTTTAGGTACTCTGTTATATATAAGCTATCTTTTAGAAAAAAGCCCTGTTAAAATCGGACCAGCTTTTCCAGTTATTAGCCTCAACAGACGTACAGACAGGAAGACAGAGAAAAATAAAAATTGTTGTTTCGTTATATGTATCGGCTAAATATTACAGTGATATCATTAAAAAACGGTTGCTTTGATACACATATACACTCCAATATCATTTATTTGCATAGAGTATTGATGAAGAAAAAGTACGGCAAAAACTTTCGAACTTCCTTTGTTTGGAAAGTCGATCAAGGCCGCGATTTGATCGACTTTTGCTGCCATTCTAATAATAACTGTCAATAATAATTTGTTCCAAGTTGTTGTAAACTGTTTTCTATTGTATAACTGCCCTCGAGGTAAGTAATCGTAACCAGTCATAACTTTTTTATGTGATTAACTTAAAGTTATACAAAAACTTCCAACGAAACTTTATTACGAGTTGATAAGTTATTTGAGGTGTTTAACCTCTGTAAACGAACCAAATATACACCGTTTTTAAAGGATGACACTATGATACATAAACTGATACATTTGTCTGTCTGTCTGTCTGTCTGTCTGTTTGTTCTGGCTAACCTATGGAATGGCTGGTCCGATTTTCACGGAGGCCCTCACTGGAAGATAGCTAATCTCTTTTCTTACAAAAAACACATAGGTTCTTTTATTTTTATTACCACGCGAACGAAGTCGCGCGCTACAGCTAGTAGTAATATATAATAGTGTACGACCAAAACTGGTTTCTAAAGAGCCGAAACCGAAAATAATAATAAAATTTCGGTCTTGCCGAAACTTGTAAGTACAAGTATTTTTAAATATTTTTATTTATACTGTAATTAGATTTTCTTCACATTTATGACCCAATGACGTCATATGACTTATATTTTGGCTTAGTCTTAAATTTTCACTGTTACTAGGAAAAAAAATTAGTAGTAAAATATCTTGTTTAAGAAAATTAGAGAATACTGTTTAAATAGGCTAGGAGCTTAGCCTTTTAAAGTCTATATAAAAATATAGAATACAATGTTTTAAGCAAAAATGACTTATGGCAAACTACAATAACGTATAATAATATAATATTATATTTTCTGGACGAATAACACAACATCATCTAGCCCCAAGCTAAGCAAAGCTTGTACTATAGAAACTTTTCTTTTGTAAATAAATACATATATATAAGCTACAAACACCCAGACACGAGAAAAACACTATGTGAAGCACACAATATTTTCCACGGGTGGGAATCGAACTCACACTCTTTGGCGCAACAGTCAGGTAATTCGTTGTATAACGCCGTGGAATCGTTCGAATCGTGGTAGCTTCGCTAAAGGCTGTCTCATGGTAGTGTCTGTCCCACCTTTAGGGGCAGGATGAAAAAATAAGGTTTCCTAAGTCGTACGGGATTCACAAACCATTCCCCCGCCAGGTTAAGTATGCGTAGGCGTTTGGGTAATTGCTCCACGGGATGCAAAAAGGATGGACCGTTAAATATATACTATTACAAAGTAGGCGTGAGCGGTATATAACGCCATTGGTTACAGTAACTAGTTGCGAGATTTGAATCCTTATAACCGTTTCATGACAAATTAAAAGTAGCTATTTTTGTAAATACGTTATTCGGGCGAACTCGGTCGTCGTCGTTTTCGTCCGTCAGTTGGTTGAGCGTAAAGCGTTATATTTCTTTCGCATC
Organism: Lamproptera curius; assembly: GCA_029286875.1. Lineage (NCBI taxonomy): Eukaryota > Metazoa > Arthropoda > Insecta > Lepidoptera > Papilionidae > Lamproptera > Lamproptera curius. Next base: position 624,170 of record JAGSMT010000213.1, read on the forward strand.
TCGCCTACAGACGCGCCGAGCGAGAAATATGGCAGATCGAAATTTGCCGAGTAAGCAAGACGCATTTAATTTTCATAGGTATGTCTAATACACATTAATATCATATTCGAACTGCCTCCGTAGCTTAGTGGTATGATCCATGCGTCGGATGGGCATGTAAAAAGTCGGTCCACCCACCAACCGGCATTGGACCAGCGTTTCGTACTCGTATGTAACCGTATAGTTAGAAAGCGTAAGTAACCATATAGTTGTGAAACTTATGTATTTTTTATTAAAGTCAATCAATCAAAAATCGACCAGTCAATCAAAATAAACCTGATGAATTCTAGTAGCCGTGTAATAATAATAATAATGTCCTCCTAGTCGATTCCGACTACAGCGCCGGTTATATAGTGTACAAATGTACGCGTAAAAATAGATGCACCCCCTCTTCCTTTACTGTCATAGTCCGAAGGGACGGATAACCGACATGACCGGAGAAAGATCAGGACCGACCTATTTGCATGGAAAATAGGTTAAGTACCCGCAGGATCCAAGCCCACGACCTCCGGATTTGGACGTTTCCCGACTTACGGCTTCGGTCAAGTGTAGTGAAAGCTTTTGCCGAAACATTTTTATCGAATAACGCTTAAATAGTTATTTTTCCTAGAACTACGTAAGTATAAAGTCCATCACTGTTTAATAATATATTTCCTCTGTGTTGTATATTTCTACCATTGGCTGTAGCAAACTCATTCTCATTTCCGTAATGCTTTGCCTTCGTTAGTTTGGTACAAACAAGGATGAATGTCAAAGGAATGGCAGGAAAATATAGAAAATGTTTGGCTTGCACGAAACACTAGAATTTGTATCCTTTGAACTATTTCCAACGTTCAAAGGGAACGTGGAAAGTCCATTACATTAGCATATTAAATAACTAAATAAACAAACTATACATTTCATAAAGACGCAGTAACTTCATCGAGTAGAAGAGTGCCTTAAATGTAACGCTCGACAAATATTTGCAGTAGAATTTTCATTACTGAAAATTCGAAAGTTCAGGAACTATTATTTTCGTGGCACGTGCAAGTTTCTCCTTCAATACGAGTCTATTCCATACTGATTATTTATAAAAGCTGTATTAAACAGTAGTTCTCCTTTTTACAAGAGACTATCAGTAGATCGATAGATAGTAGAGGAGAGTAGCATGCAAACGTGACTGTCTTCCTGTTTGAAGGGCACCGTAGACAGCGTAAGTACCCTTACCATCAAGTGAATTGCCCACACCCCAACCAGAATAGAGATAGAATATACAACTCAATGATCGTCAAAATTCACTACATCTTATTTTTTAAACATCTCGTTGAGATTCAACATAGCGGCTGATTTAATATATTTTTAGCAAAATTCCTTGAATAGCAGTACTACGTTCATTTTCATTGACGATTCACCAAAGAAAAACATAGAGTGTAAATGTTTTTCTCTTTTAGTAATATTTCTTTTTAAACATAAGAAATGCGTCCATCTTCAAAGTGTATTCTCTTCTCTCATGTTTAACACGGTCAAGTGAAAATATTAACTTCTTTGTACAAAACTAGCTCAATAACTGATTAAAATGTGCAGTAGCTTTTTGTTGTATATATTAAGTTAAAGATCGGTTATTAACTTTAAATTAGGTTTTGCATGCTAGTAATATATTTTGTTAAAGCAACGATATTTGTAATTAATTTGAAGTTTTCGTGTATTCCATACATATATGCATGCATTGTTCCATTATTTGTCTGTGATAGTAATTTTCCTACCATGCCAGTATATTTGACGTTCGTTATCAAAAAATACTAAATATTACATAGTATTTAATGTATATACTTAAAAATGAATTATCAAAGCAAGTTGAAACTGAGAAACGTCGTCCGCGAAACTTAAAGTTAATAAACGCAGGTCATGTCTGGCCAAATGCATTCTTAGTTCACAAAATCCTCAACATCTTTCACTTCCCAGGCTACCAAGACACAACCTCGTAATGGATAATTGGGTCGACTAATACAATCACAGTTTTTGTGCAGAGCGTCTGGAATCTGACCATCGTGAGCCATAATACACTATTTTATTAGAAGGATCCTGTGCCAATACATAATCTTTTGAAGTCTAAGTCTCATTAAACGAACGGGACAAATATTTTACATACGCACGAATAATATATAATAATAAATAAAAGATCTTAGGTATTGTTAAGCGGGGAGAACATCTTTGAGATTTTTTTTTCCTTTAATTGCTTAATAACTTATTAAACAATCCTGTGTTAACATAACCTGTAACAACCGATTTTTATACGCCATTCGTAAACCACCTCCTTTGCCTAGCGGTATTGGCCCTTGCTTTGTAACCGGATGCCATGGTTTCAAATCCCACGTGGAAACAACTTTGTGTTATCGTTGTTTTCTGGTTGGTTTGGACAATTTGGGCCGATCACCCATTTGTCTGAAAAGTAAGATGATGAACAGAGTCGGATAGGCATGTAAAAATCGGTCAACTACCAACCCCATAATGGAGAAGGCGTGCATTAGGGGATGCCTATGTCCAGTAGTGGACTACACAGGCTTATAATGATTATGATCCGATTCTTGATGCAAAGGCTAATAGTACGGCGAAAGAATACAGAACTAACGTTAAGTTTGATGAAAGATTTAGTTTGGACTGGTCCAGTAGTACGTTACGAGTACGACTTTACGTTGATTTGTCAAGGAACGTTTGTTTTTAAGGCTATAATACTGCAATACATATATACAACTACGATGCAATATAAATGATTTTTTAAATGATAACTTACTCTAAAACTCCTTTTCAAATAATATGATAATTTTATGCTTGTAATTGTTTATCGCTTAAATTGTAATGAAAAAGAAGAGGAACAAATAATTCCCGCTGAGTTTCTTTCGCCGGTTCTTCTCGATGAGGGAAGTCCTTTTCGGAATCGGTGGTAGATTTTTGACAGTTAATAAGTGAGTGTATCCCTCCTATGTTGAATAAAGATATTTCAATTTGAAATTTGACTCGTTGAAATTCGGTCAAATTGACTCGGTAACTAATAGACATCTGTAATATTAATATATATATATTAGTACACTACGAATTTAAGCTTTTGGTACAGTAGGAAAGTCGTTTCATAGCTACTGGAGCTTGTGTCAACGGTTTAAATTACGAAACGTGACATTGGTTTGGAAATGCACAGTGACGCTCCAGCCATTTCAATGATTAAATATGTCTACATTAGCCATTAAATAGCGTACGTTAAATAACGTCACGATATTAAATTATTTCTGTAATAATACTAATACAAATACTGTTAGCACATCAGATTGAAATTTAAGTATCGATCACATTATGTAAACCAATATTAGCTGATTCTTAACAGTGTTTTTGTCCAAAATAATACGAGGGAAGGCAAAAAAGTAGTTATAAAGTACTCATATAGGATATAGGTACTTTTACCGCCTCCGTGGCCTAATAGTACTGGCAATTTGCTTTATAAACCGGAGGTCGTGGGTTCGAATCCCCCGGGGAAACAACTTAGTGTTATCGTTAATTTCTGGTTTGTTAGGACGATTTGGTCCGATCACCCAATTGTCTGAAAAGTAAGATGATCCATGCTTCGGATGAGCATGTAAAAATTCGCCAACCCGCATTGCACCAGCGTGTCAATACGGTCCAAAAACTCCCTAGTGGAGTAATAGAGAAGGCGTTCTTTAGGGTAGGCCTTCTCCAGCAGTGGACTAGGACAGGATTATGATGATGACTTATTACTGTGGTAAGTAGAGAAGATAACATAAGATTATTGTTGAATAAGAATTGTCCTTGATAATTTGAGATTTCTTAACATTTTATAGTCTGGTACTTTCATTCTTAACATTGCATTCTATTCTGGTACTTTACTTCTTGACATTGTATTTACATATTTAGTTATGTAGTCTGGGTGTCAATTTCCTCTACCTGACTGTTACGCCAAAAGGTGTGGGTTCGATTATCGCCACGGGAAAAATTATTATGTTATGTTTTTCTTGCGTCTGGATGTTTGTATTTCTCTCTTCTTCCATATAATATGTATTTATTAACAAAAGTATTAAGCCTTTTTAATGCTTTTTAAAAGTATTTATGCTTAAAAGTTTTTAAAATATAAGAACGTAATAATAACACAAAATGCGTTGAAGAATTTGCCTTGAAATCGGGTGGCTTTAAATTTTAATTATAAAAGAAAGACTTCCGACTGCGATAAGTGAACAAAGATCACCGTATATAAATTTAATTGCAATATCTTTCAAATATTCTCGTAATATGCGGCTTTATCTTAATTGAGACGGTACTTTTATATACCGTTCCTAAAAGTATAATTAACAAGTTTTGATTCTGCGTCAAGATGAAGTGACGATGTTCATAAGAGGCCGGTGTGGGCTGGAAGAGAATTGTAGAAGTTAGAAAGCGGTGGCATTAGGGGAGGCCTATGTCCAGCAGTGGACTGACACAGGCTGATGATGATGATGATGATGAACCCTTAACTACCTTATGTTTTAACATAATATTGAAAAAGATAAGATTTTAGGAATCTTAAACGTAATAACTAAATGTAAAATGTTTTTGTTTTTTTATAATTAAACAATAAATAATAATGAAGAATCTGTTATAAAACATTTTTTTTTAAACTTATCAACTTGCCTTAGTAACAATTAATATTCGTGGTAAATTGAAATTGTGTCCACCAATCTGCACTTAACGAAATAGACAATTGCATTGGGAAATTTCAATAGCGCTTCGAAAGCTTTTGACGAAAAAGGCCAACGCACAGATTAGGAGTGCTGAATGAATGAAACAATACATCGAGGTCGGCGCTTTCCAACCAGATTGAGGGATGAATGAATGTTTCAGCAGATTGGTCCACTTTGGCGCTAGCCTGTACGGATAGTACTTAAATAGGATATTTTAGATAACTGTAGGATTTTATTGACCCCGAAGGCAGAAGAGCAGTCGGGCCTCCTGATGGAAAGTCACGCATGGACATCGGCAATACCAGGGGTATACTGAACGCGCTACCTTCCGTGAAACGTGGGATGTTACGTATCGTTTACCCAGTAAATACGCTGGCTACGATGTCCTTCAAACCGGAACACGTCAGAATGCACCGCGGTGATAGTCGGAAATAATCGGTACAGAGGAGGTTAACATATATAGCAATACAGGGGAGTTCTACTGCTAATGATTTGTTTATTTATTTATTTTATTTTATACTTTATACACAAAATATGTGTTTTAAAATTTATACTAGCCACCTCATATTTAGTAAATCATATGTATCTAGTGGAGAAATATTAAAATTATAATATTAACAAATACAACAGTTTTTCCTTTTTGCAGCTAACAAACTTAGAGGTTAATAGACCTAAAGGCCTATGGTAAGTCTAAGCTAATACGAGATAACGTATTCCCGCTCGTTACCACAAGGAAATGTGTTATAACCAATCATAACATCAGTTGTCAGATGGATTTACCACAGACGCCTATCGCCTTCTTAATCAAATGACATGCTGGCCTTGCGTTTCGATCGATTTTCGCCTCGGCATTGGGGCTAGATCAGCTCATAATTTAGCCAAGGCTAGGCTTAGAATAAATGTAAACAAAGTAACCCATAGGAAAAAAGTGGCGTCAAATCTATTATTTTGCTAGCCTGGTGGTATGAGCTTGTGCTTTAGAAACCGGATGTCGCGGGTCTGATTCCTGCGGGGACTCAACAAATTTTCTTGTTGATTGAGTTGGTATCGATAATGCGGGCTGATTACCCGATTGCCTGCCTGTAATGTAAGAAGATCCATGTGTCGGATGTGCATGTAAAAAGTCGATTTTGCGCCTGACCTCTCTGGCCGTGTCAGTCTTCCGTCCCATGAGAGTATAAAGGGAGTGAAGTCGCGTGTATACTTGTGCACTGTAATATCTCCGATATTATCATTACTAGTAGGGTGTCACTCCGTGATTGACATGTCGGTGACATTTAATTAATAAGAATGCAACTTGTACGACGTCACTTTTCAAGCCTAAACTGTTGGTTTCAATCGTAACACTTTGTTTTATGGAAGAGAATGGACCTAATTCTGCCTTCTGTTCCGGTTTGAGGGGCACCGTAGCCAGCGTATTTACTGGGTAAGCGAGACGTATCATCCTACGCCTCACGGAAGATCGGTGACCACTTACACCAGGCGGACTGACTGTTTGACTGCCTTCGAAAGCGTAAAAAAAATGATCATAAAAAGCAAATACTCAATAAGTATGGAATAATTTGTAATATTTTTTATTTTTTTCTAGGTAACTCCAGCTACATCAGTTACAACAGATATCTTCCAGTGAAAGTCGGACCAGCCATTCCTGAGATTATACAGACTGTACATAATAAACAGACAGACAGAAGTAAAAAAAAATGACATTTTATTTCAGAGATGTGTCGGTTATATATCACAATGTAATCATTTAAAAAAACTGTTATTTGGACGTTACAAACAGAAACTTCAATTTTATTCATTTGTATAGATTACCAAAATGTTTTAAAAAGAATTATTATTCTCTAAAATGCGAAGAAATTAATAACACTGATATAAGTAGATAATTAGAATATCAGTGTATTTCTTACGCTTTTTATTTAAAATGTTTCGTCTTTATTAAATTACGTTATATTCGATTTTCTGACTACGTATAACACAATATTGATTCTCTATAATTACATAAATATTCAAACTGAAATATATAACAGGCATTTCTATCTTTTCTTAAGGTCATCTTTCCGAGTACTCAGAAATTAAATTGTAAATACTATTTTAAATAGGACGTCGTCGTCGGCCGCTTACGATTCCATAAAATTTAATGAATAAAGCGGAGTAGAATAAATTTTCGTTAGTTATTTTTATAAATACAAATTTTTAATATTGTTCTAGTGTTTAATAGACAATTTATCAAAATAAAATTAAGACTTTAACATGAAAGCTATATTGAGATTCTAGCTAATAATTAATAAAATAATTATTATTGTTAATTAATCAAACAATTAATATAACAATCGACTAAGAATAACACCGACGCCGCCTCAATTCTAAGGTTTATTTTGTTAACATTTATTTCAGACGTGGAAAATAGATACACAAATTCTACACAATGATAAACAAAGGCTAATTAACTTAATCAACGTTAAAATCTCTATTTTGTATATAAAATTGACCAGTTTCAAAACAATTTTTAAATATAATTAATTAATAATTAATAATATTTAATTATAATTAATAATGAATGATATTTCAGTGAATCACGACACAACCATTTTAAACCACCTATCGATTTTATCATATTACCTGTACACTCGTCTAGATATAGGTACACTAGTGTTTTAATGAGCCCTAAATGCGCCCTAGGGCATTGGGGTGGCACCCCACCGACAGTTCCTCCTCGTAGACCACCTCTAGTGTTTTTATTAAAAAGCGGTCGCCTTTGATGGTATCAATAATTCATTAGGATTAAAGAACACTTTGAGGCTAATTAAAAATCGACCGTTGGACTAAAATGTCAATGAAATAGTTCTTTCATCAACTCCTACTTTTTCACATGTACAGGTTTCCCTTGCGTTTAATTAAAGTTTTCTATTTAGCTTAATGTATTTCGTATATCTGCATGAACTTTAATCTAACTTAAAACCTGAACCAAGATGTCTCAGTATTTAGTCTAAACTAATTAATTGAAACTGCTATGCGTTAATTAACCATTGAAAATTCTTTTATAAGCTGTCTCTTTTGATTGTTAATATACTACTACAGTTGTTTCTAAAGTACTCTTTTATTAGCGGACGCTGACCCTGATGTCGATGTGTTTATGGATATCATTGGATGCTGATAAAAATATTATTTAAAAAATAATATTTCACTTATCACACATTAGGTATCAATGTTACAAAATGTGTCAGGGAAGTCTGTACTATTTATTATGTTTAGTGTTTCTACCTTATAAGAATCTAAGAGGCAACAGGCTAGCCTGATAAATAAGGCTAATTGTCAAAAGTGTTTTCGTACTCCATCAATGAGGTTTGGAACAAACGGATTGTTTAGTCAGTGCGATTCCACCCCCTTCCAGGTCTTCGGGTAAGTGTATGTACTTCTTAATAAAAAAAAGAACTTAATAAGCCTACAGGAAATCGTATAAAAAATCAGGTATTTCCACAACGTCCTGGCTATTCGATAAAGAAGACCAGGTTGCGGTAGAGCGTGCTTTTCTCCTCATAATAAGACTCTGGGCGGCCGACCAGAGTTCGAGTGTAGGTGCTGTTTGATCTTGCGCAGCAAAAGGTCCTTTTAAAAAGCATTGCGTACTGGGGTCACCAAAAATTATTGTGACAAGTAATAGCGGATCCGGCTACAGTAACTGTTTTTGTATTATACATACAGGATATTCCATCTAGGCACAAGATATCAACGTACCACAGCTTCACTTTCCATCAAGTGGTGGACGATCAGTAAATTAAATACAAAAAAGGCATAACATAATGGATCTGATTAAATGTATTAAATTCAATCGATAAAAAAGTATATATGATTCTATCGATATGAATCAAAATTGTTTATAGCCAACTCTGCAAAAAAAATGCAACTCGATAGAGTAATAGATAAAGACCAATATTTTTACAGAACGGCATGGGCGCTCGGCATGATTGAATAGCGCGTAACAGTTTTTAAGCCAATAAGGCCACGTACATACCGGGATGTTTGTAATATTTTGAGTCCACTTTTTTTTTAACTTACGAAGGCAGACAAGCAGTCGGGCCACCTAATGGAAAGTGGTCACTGACGCCCATGGACTACGGCTATACCGAGGATATCACCAACGCGCTGCCTACCTTAAGACATATGATGTTACGTCTTGTTTACTCAGTAAATACGCTGGCTACGGTGGCCTTCAAACCGTAACACTATAGTGTTTTAACAATACAGCTTTGCGGCAGAAATAGGCAATGTGGTACCACTCCAGGCAGCTCCCCCGTAAAAGCGTTCCTACCTACCACATCTAATTCCACATCTTTACACTAAAGCAAAGAAAAAAGTGTTGCCCGAGAAGTAAGAATAGGTAAGGTATTGTCTACTACATGAAACATAATAGCAAAATATTTACAGACACTTTTAAGTATCTAGTTTGTATATCAATATATGTGATATTCGCATATAATATGCAAATCACTTCAGACGCCCCGTTGTCGGAACGCCGTGTATTGTTCTATTCGTTTTGCGCAAGACATCGTTGCTTTTAAATTATATTTTCACTTCGCAAGGGATAAAAGTATTCCTTTTAAAGCTTGAAAGGCCGTCCTGAGGAAATCTTTGTAACATTATCCCTAATATCACTCATACGGGAACACCGCCATGGTTTCACAAGCCTTTGTCAGAGATGAAATTGAACAGTAAAGGGCTTTACATGAAGCAGACTAGCCGCAAATTGAGTCTTAATATCTATAAAAGTGCACGTACGACTCGCGTTCACAATATATTTTAAACTAGCTGTTACCCGCGACTTTGTCCGCATGGAACAGAAAAAATTTATCGAGTGTATAGGAGTTTACTGTGTATAATATAAATGATGGGTTTTTATTGTATATGCCTGTCTTTACACACCGAATTTTCTTTGGCTTTGGCTTCGACGATGACGAATTTCCTAGTCATTCATCATCATCCCCGTACAATTTAAAACTACAAAATTGCTAGAAAACGGCACTTATGGCTCGTTTCGAGTATGTTGAGTTCAACAGAGTCGATTTCGAGAGAACTTTTTCGTCGCATCGCAACCAATTTTATCACAATAATTAATAGCCTATATCCAATCCTGGAATCTATTCTAAGTACCGAATTTCATCGAAATTGGTTCAGTGGTTAAGACCGTAAAGACGGACAGGCAGACAGATAGACAGAGTTAGTTTTGCATTTATAATACACTAGCGACCCAACCCGGCTCCGCACGGGTGCAATACTGATATCTATAAAATCTATGGCAAAATATATAAATTTATCAGCGTCTCTCTAAAATATTATCTATGAATTATACATATAAACTTCCCTCTTCAATCACTCTATTTATTAAAGAAAATCGCTTTATAGTCGTTGCGTAGTTTAAAGATTTAAGCATACATAGGGATATAGGGACAGAGAAAGCTACTTTGTTTTATACTATGTAGTGAAGTATGGAGAGATATTTTTCTTTTCTCCTCAAAATTCACAGTTATCGGTAATATAAATTACCGATAACTATTAATGATTTATGTGTAACAGCTAATATATTAAAATCTGTTACACATAAATCATTAATAGTTATTGCTTCTGAAAAAATTAAGAAAACCGTAAAGATGTTCTGGTTAACCTCCCTGCGATAGGTTAACTTTGAAAAATGTTTGTAATAGCAATTTTTTTTCCCTTTGTCTGTCTGTGTGTTAGAAAATGCCATAAAAAATAAGGAGAATTATCCTACCGGTGGTAGGTCCCCTTTACCGGTGGTAGGTCCCCTGTTTACAGGAGACCGTCTGGGTGGGTACCACCGCGGTGCCTATTTCTGCCGCAAAGCAATAGTGTGAAAACACTGCTGCGTTCCGGTTTGAAGGCACCGTAGCCACTATGTTACTGGGTAAACAAGACTTAACACCCTATGTCTCACGGTAGGCAGCGCGTCGGCGATACCACTGGTATTGTCAACGTCTATGGGTGTCGGTGACCACTTCCCATCAGGTGGCCCGATTGCTCGTCTGCCTGCGTATGCCATAAAAAAAAAAAAAAAGAATAGGTTACCATAAATATATTTTAGGCCTATTTATTTACATTGGTTTATTTAGCAAAGAGCAATACTTGCGCAGTATCAATTCTTAGTAATTAAAATCCACATAGGTATAATACTATTATTTGTAACTAAAGTACACCCTATATCATAAATAATAAAGCCAAAAAAATTAAAAAGTTTGGTGCGCAAATGCTTTAAAGCATTATTAAAATATTTTTATACAATTGAATGCTAATAATTTATTATTGAAAGAGCATTCAATACATTGAAGAGAAAGAACACGGTATATGGTTTTCAACTTAATATATTAATATGACCGCGTATTTTATAGATAGTCATAGCATTAACCATTGTAGCCTAAAACATCAAATGAGCAGGGTAATTATAATAAATAATTAACCTGCTATAATGATGAATATAACGAGCTTTTGTGTCATATATCTGATATTCCAACAATTATATTAATTACAATAAGACCAGAACAACAGAAGCGTTACAGGATGGACCGACGGTGCTATTAGTAGCTCATTGCGTAGCTGGCGTACCTAGCGTTAAAAGCTTAATTTGATTTTAATTTTGTATTGATATATCACTAAAACTGGTTTATATCTATCCATAAAAACGGTTTAATCACAAAATCTGTTGAAAATACTACTCTACTTCTTCCTTTGTGTTTCCGCAGGTTGCGTTGAGGAAGGCGTATGCCCATCAATAAGACACTGTAAGCTAAAGAAAAAGCTGGAGTAAAATAATATTCATATATATTATCATGGTAATGTAAAAAAAATATTGTAGCGACTTCAACAGAAAATCAAGTCTTTTGTATCAAGCAAGAAACATGAAAAAAACATCCCAAAAATTTTGCTGTCAACTGCCGTGTAATTTTATAAAATTTTACGTCTTTACGTAGCACGACTTTTTCTATAGTTCTAAGACATATATGTGGAGAATCAGTGGCTAATTTAGTGGCAGCAATCCGATCGGAACTGTATTTTTTTATTGGCTACGCAGGCAGACGAGCAGTCGGAGCACCTGATGGAAAGTGGTCACCGACGCCTGTAGACATAGCGAATACCAATAGTATCACCAACGCGCTGCCTACAGTGAAACGTAGAATGTCAAGTCTCATTTACTTAGTACATACGCTAGCTACGGTGCCCTTTAAATCGGAACACAGATTTCGCACTACTGCTTTGCGGCTGAAATAGGCACCGCGGTGGTACCGTATAAGTGTAAACAAAACAAACTGCGAAGAACGTCAGCAATATACACAGGATATTCGGTCCCGATTTTGTACTACACCGAACGTGGTAATCGGGTCGCGAAACCTAGTTTGGTCACAATGTGAGTTGCAATTTAAATTAACTTCTGGAGCGGATGCGTAACCTGGACTTGTGTTAGTGCGATCCGGAGGTGCAAAGAACAAGTGTGTTGTATTTGAAAAATTGCAATTGCAAAAACAATCCCTGCGATCGTTTTATGACAGAAACTCCTAGTAGACTGAACCTGATATAGAGAAACAATTTAAAACATTTTGTCGCGTATTTTTTATATTTTAAACAATTTTGAGGGTAAAACGTGAGGTATAATTACTTTAAATTTATTTCTAAAAGCCTTATGATTTCCAACATGTAACGTTAAATATAAAAAGACTTTATATTGAAAAATTTGAAAAAAAACTATTAAATTAATATTTTACTTAGGAATTGAAAATAGAAATTTAATTTGTACAGTCGTAGATTCTAACATTATTATTAGTAATTATGAATAACTACTTTATAAAAAAATATTTTAAGTATTATTACAACGGCCTTATTCGACCATCTCAGTCGAGCTACGCACAAAACGAATTTGTCAAAATGAAAAAATTACGCTTTGACTTTTATAAGTGTGTTTAAAAATTCAGAAATATCGTAAGGTCAAATTAAGTTGTCAATGCATTTATTAATTCAGTATTAATAACATTTATTAGATATTTACTCTATTAAGAAATAAACTTAGTTCTTTCAAGGATTTCTCTGGAGATGTGTTGATGTATATCATTACAAAATATTATATAAAATTTCACAAATAATAGAAATGATTAGGATTATAAGTTTTTTATTCGCTATACCAAATTGAATAAAAACTCGTCTTGGACCTCAGTGGGTGTAAGAATGTATTTATGTGTGCGATCCGTCATTATTTTTAATTTTAATTTGTGCATTTAAAATAAATATTTAATAAAAGCGTTCAGTAGACTAATAATAATGTAGCAACAACGATAATTATAGTCACATTCAAAAATGTAATTAACATTCGTGATATTTATGGCAATAAACACATTTTGAAATAAAAATAAGAAATTATTTATAAAAATAGATGAATGGAGTGCGAAGTCAATTCACAAAAAATAGTTTTTTCCCATATCTAAACATCATAAAAAGTAAAATCTGCCTTATAAACTATGGTACAAGTAAAAATAAAGAGCGCTAAGTTAAAATTATTCGCCGGTTATTTATTAATAATTATTCGCTACAATTACCAATCGTAAATTATAATAGACACATTACAAACATTTGGAAATCTTAAAACTAACGCGCATATTAGTATTTAAAAGTTTTCATATTTACATAGGTCTTAAAAAATAAAACATTATTTACATACTCTATAAATATGTCGCAACAAATAACACTTCTCATGTTCTATCATCTAAAAGTTTTTAAAAGTAGAGCAACAGATAAATATGTCCTTAAAAATTAGCATAAGTGTCACCTTGATTTTAGTCTTTTATCTCTAGACGGCTAATATAAAAGAACAATATTTAAATTCCAAATAACTTCTCAATCTAAGAAGCTATTTTTCAATTATAAAAAATTGACGCGTACTTTGTGTAAGGCGCGTAATATAAAAAAGCGCGCGAAATTTGAAAATAAATAACAAAAATTAAATTGTAATCTCATACCTCTGGTGAGGCTGAAGCACTCCGGGCACTGGTTCATCGAAACGCAGAGGTTACACAGCGGACAGGTGGGTTGAACGGGGCACTCGACCGCTTGTTCCCAACGACAAGGTCTGCTGCCGTTGCAGTTACAATGTAAGAAGTGAGCGTTGACGCCTACCGGGGCGAGATGGTCCATCTTGCAAAATGGAAACATTGTACGTAACTAACGCAAGTAGTAAGTATGTAACGTGCAGGGGATGTTAACGGGCAGCGCGGAGTGAGCGCCGCTGGCTCATCTCGGGGACGTGCGAGGCGCCGGGGCAGTTATTTGAATCTATCTGCCGCGCCGCGTGGAGCCTGTGCGCCGCGCCGCCCTAATTCAATCGCTGCTGCCCACCGGGCAACATACAGGCACTAACTTGTTCGCGCAACAGTATTACGCGTTAGCAATGCACTCACACAACTATTTACTCGATATGACGGCGGATTAACTTTTTAATTATATTCCGTTTACGGGTATGATATTAAAGCGCCTTCGTTCTATTATCGATATTATAAATACACGTTTATACTAGTTTGATAGAAATAAAAGCGAAAACTTCGCGATTCAGTAATGTATGGTAACTCTACTATTGATTGTACGTCACGTACATTAACAAACGTGTATTTTTTTTTTAATATTTTTGTATTATCATGTGGTGTTTTTGTTTTATTTGAACACTGAAATTAAAAGGCGGTGGTTATAAAAATACTAATTACGCAAAAACGACATACTATTGATATTCAGGTTGAGTGTCAGATATAATTACAATTGTCGTATCGTAGTAGTGACGTATTAGACGTCACAATAATAAACAATAACGTTTCCGCCAAAAGACTTAATCTTAGTGGCACAATATGTCATAATTAGAATAAACTAACTTTATTTTTCTGTGATAACTTTGTTGATCCAACTTTTTAAACGAAGTATTTAATAAATGAAAGTTTGTAGACGCACTGATAACTTGAAACATACCTTTATCCAAAGAAGAGATTGCCATATACCCATATTGACAACTAAGGTAAAGCGCACTCCTTTTGTAAATAAAAGTAATACAATTTCACTGAACACGTCACTAGAGAGATGAATACTTCAACTAGGTCTAAAGAGGTGTAAAGTTAACGAAAATAAAACTGACAATTGTGTGTTATAACTACAACATCTGTTTACTTTTATACACAACGAGGGTAGTTGTAAACTTACCTAGGAAGTAAGTATGTGGACAGATTGATAAGAATCTGCTTATGGCATGAATTGACCTGCATAAATTGAGTGTAACTTTATACTTTGAGCACTAACTTTCTTTTTTTAATGACATTAAATTAAAATGGTTTGTAAACACCCATTTAATTAATATTTACAATGACAGTTGCCGTGAAGAGACCGTAAAATTACAAACAACACAATAATAAGTCGTTTCACATTACGGATTTCAGTTTATCTATCAAAAGTTGACAATAATTTAAATTTTTCTGTTTAAATAACACCAGGTTATTAATAGGTAAGATAAATTAGTTAAGTCTAAGTTAGTTTTGTGTAAAAATAGTGAGATATTCACACAGGTTTATGGCTTACTTGTGTTGCTGTTATTTACGAGTTAGTTTTTAGTAAGCTTACGTGTTTTGTATATTTAAATTCACTTACGGGGTGCTAAAGCAAGCCGATGAGTAAGATGAACTATGTTGCAATCGGACGACGAAGTTGTGAAGGCAAGGGATACGTCTCCTATCAGAGAGACGGTCTGACTAAAGCGGTAACTAAACGCGGCCTTCATTAAAAGGTAAATTAATGAGTAAGGTAAGGTAATTAAAAGAAAAAGGATAGATAATGCTATTTGGTGAAATTTGTCGATTCTGGGACTCCCAGGGCTCAAGAAAAGAGCTATATTAGCCTACATTATCAGTAAATATGTCTTCTCTTCTACATATTATATTTATTTGTGTACAGCTGTAAATGCTGTAGATAATGAACGATAGTTAATAGTAAAAGTTACCGACGTATAGTCTCCAAACCAAAACCTTAATAGCAATAGGCTGACCTAAAAATGTATATTTGTTTTTTTTTCTTTTTATGAATATTTGCATTTTTAACAAGTGAGACTTGAATTGATGAACATTTTTAAAGACAAAATGCTGTTTTATTACTTTATCGGTATATAGAGGTGCATCAAGGATGGTTTCTTTTTTAAAAATCGTTATATTATTTTAAAATATTAACGATTCAAGACAACCAAACGAAAAAATTGATTTGTGACATCTATTAAAATATTATTTAATTAGAATATGTTTATAAGGCTTAGTAGATATGTAAAAAAAATTTGCGTATTATTTTTAGAAGCAAATCGTTTTTAGGAGGCCGGTCAAGTGCGATTTAGGCCGGACTTAATTATATTCTATAAAATAAAAAATAAATAAATTTGTACCGTCGTGATTATGTTTCATTAAATTAAATAAACGAAAAAACGCTGTTAAAGTTTTATTATTTGCTATAACATCGGCACAATATATATTTATTTTTAATCGAATCGTAAAATGTGATCGAATTATTTTAGATGACAACCAATATGTATTGAAATAGTATTTTTCAAATTAGTTTGTGAAAATATCAATTTGTTGTTCGTCGAGTAAAAGTTTGCCAAGTTTTATAACCTGTCTGGTTGAGATAATGAATTGGAGTCCTCTATGTCTGAAGTGTAAATTAGTATTTGTACAAAAATAAATGTTGTGAATACATTCTTCATTTGCAACAAAACCAATTTGTTGACGGTCTAAGTGTAAGAAGTTAAAACTGCAGAATTATATAAATTCTTAAATATTGGCTAATTCAAATTTAATTTATATGTTAAAAAAAAAAAACAAAGATAAAACAAATACGTAACTAGCATTGAGTGAGATTCAATAATAAGGAAAAATTGAGTGCTAAATTAAAAAAAGTAAAAAAAAATATATTTTACTTATTTGACCGACTTCCGAACACAATTTTTTATACATGTTACTGCCTCCGAAGCCTAGTGGTATGGGCGTGTGCCTTAGAAACCGGAGGTCGTGGATTCGAATCCTGCGGGGACAACAAATTTTCATTGTTATTTCCTAGTTGGTTAGGGAAATTTGGGCCGATCACCCAATCGTTTGAAGAGTAAGATGATCCATGCGTCGGCTGGGCATGAAAAATTCGGTCCACCCACCAACCCGCATTGAACCAGCGTGGTAGGATACATTCCAAAACCCCCTAACGGATAGGGGTGTATTAGGATGATGATGATGATGATCATGATGAAAAGCGTACATTTTTCTTAAGTCTATCTCAGCTTCTTGTTTACTAGACATACTTTTCTAATTTTAATGACTTGTGGGTTTAACAAACTTTTTTTTGTTTATTATTCTAACAATCTAAAAATATATTATTCAATAGTCTATTACTCCGTAGCAAGTAAGTACGTAATTTAATTATTGTTAGTGTTACATAGCTTTCAAGTGGAATGCTATTAGAGCAATGAAACCTGAATTGCCATTATAAAACCAATTAATAACTGATATTAGTTTCGGGTTAGGGAGCTGTATCGAAATCGTACTAATACTCAAAATCTAGTTAATCAATTTCTATGTTTATCGGATGCTAATGAAGAATAAATCTTTTGTTTACAATGAGTAATTCGTGTTGTATATTATACTATTTTTACTTATTTCACACTAGACTAGTGGCACAAGTAGTGTGTAATTGAAAACCCTAGGTTTTAAGGTTTTAAGCTCTACGAAGTAAGAACTCTTTTATGGTATGGATCTATTTTAGGATAGGAGATCGGATTTTTTATGTAGTTGACCATTTACTTGCATTTAATGTGAGTAAGCCTAAATAAAGGTAGTCAGAGTGAAATTAAATTAAAATTCGGCGTATAAAACTATTCACTCAGACCAAATAACAGTGTACATTGTAATTTAACTAATTACCATTGTGATATCTAGCGTGTCTTGATAAACTAGCTCGGCGAAAAATGATTTCAGTACGAAATAACAATACTATACTTACATTGGTTCCAGTTTAGCAAATACTTATTAACTACTCTTAAGTTTATCGGTAATTTCATATTTTTTAACTTTTATACAATATTTATTAAATATTAGAATATAAGATTTCCGTATTACAGATATTTTAAAAAAAATACAACAAAGCAACTGGAAGACATTTTTATTATTATTTTAATATACTACTCTATATTAGACCGGAGGTAGGTCCCCTTTTTACAGGAGACCGTCTGGGTGGGTACCACCGCAGTGCCTATTTCTGCCGCGAAACAGTAGTGTGAAAACGCTGCTGTGTTCCGGTTTGAAGGGCACCGTAGCCAGCGTATTTACTGGATAAACGACCTACGTCTCACGGTAGGCAGCGCGTTGGCGATACCACTGGTATTGCCAATGTCTATGGGCGTTGGTGACCACTTCCCATCAGGTGGACCGGCTGCTCGTCTGCCTGCGTATGCCATAAAAAAAATATTTTAATGAATTCATGAAAAATCTAGCCTGTAATGTCCCACTACTGGGTAAAGGGCTCCTTCAGCGCTTTCCATTCTTGCCTGTGCTGTGCCAATCGCTGCCGACTGTCGTTGTAGCGATGGAGTTAGTTCTTCCATCATTTGGGTGGTTTTCCACGGCACCTCTTCCGGCCAGTGAGCATTTCTTTGCCCACAACACTTCCGGTGGTCCGGCTTCTAAAATTAAATTAAATTTTTTATAGTCAATATATGTTAGAAGAGAATTTGTTCTCTTTTGTCAATTTATGTGTAAGACCATATAAACCCAAAAATATTAAAATCTGTTATACAGTTACCTTTAACGTCAAAAAATTGTTACAAAATTATCATCATCATCAGCCTGTATTTAGTCCGCGGCTGGACATAGGCCTCCCCCTAAAGCTTGCCTTCTCCACTTAGGGGGTTTTTGGACAGTATCCCACGACGCTGGTCCAATGCCTGCTGGGAAGTGATCACCGACGCCCATAGACATTAGCAATACCAGTGGTATCGCCAACGCGCTGCCTACCGTGAGACATAGGTGTTAGGCCTCGTTTACCAAGTAAATACGCTGGCTACGGTGCCCTTCAAACCGGAACACAGTAGTGTTTTCACACTACTGCTTCGCGGAATAGGCACCGCGGTGGTACCCACCCAGACGGTCTCCTGTACCTACCACAGGGGACCTACCACCGGTACATATTTATTTATTATTAAATTTATGCCGTTAAACATAGTGGTATTTTTTTTATAAGTGCGATTAAATAATTCATTTAAGAATCTAATAAACTAATCTATTATCATAGGTTGCCTAATAATTAGTGACACTCTATAAAATTACACACATTTTGTACCTATTCTATTACATAGAACGGGTTGCGGTACTAGTTGCAGCATAGAATCTAGAAAACACATTAGCCTAAAGATCAGGCAAGTTATTTTCTTAAGGACCACCGTTTTTTCAAGACCAAATCGAAAGTTTGAGTGTGCAAGTTTTATTTTAATAAAAACAAACGTAATTGTTTTTTATGTAAGTAAGAGCCATCTGTTAGCTGTTTTGATATTGATTATCTGAAGTAGAGTGTTCTTTGCCGACGCTAGATGTCTGCCCTAGCTCTTAAGCAGGTTTTGTAATTACACTTCGAAATAATAGTGTATCCACACTATAAAGTCTATTTTTCATAAATGAAAAAGACACCAGATACGAGGTGTGTTTCTTTAAGAAATAAAAAATGTTTGATAATTATTATAATATAGTTTGGAATCGGGTGAAGCGGGGACGTTTGGAAAATAACAAAACAAAAGTTCACTGTAATAGCTGCTATTTATATATTTGGCTTAAACATAGAGAAATATGATCACTTAAAGTGTTTACCGTCCTTTGCTAAATCAACATATTTTCATCATTACCCCACCTCGAAAACATCGACTATACATTTCGCGTCCTTATTCCGTAGGTATGGGATACTTTCTTTAAATTAATTTTGTCCAGTCTTTGAAAAAGATTTGTTGTAGGTACTACCTGTTATGTATATAACTGCCTCCGTAGCCCAGTGGTAAGGGTGTATGCTTTAGAAACCGGAGTTCGTGGGTTCGTATCCCGCGGGGACTCAACAAATTTCATTGTTTCCTAGTTGGTTAGAGCAATTTGGGCCGATCACCAATTGTCTGAAAAGTAAGATGATCCATGCTTTGGATGGGCATGTAGAAAAGTCGGTCCACTCACCAACCCGCATTGGATCAGCGTGGCTTATGTCCAGCAGTGGACTAACACAGGATTATGATGATGATGATGGTGACTACCTATTATTATATACTCTTTATAGTTGCAAGAATCGAACCTATTTAATCCGAAAACATAAAAAATTGCAGATTTTTTTATAGAAGCGCAATGTTCTTACACGCCTATCCGCCAAGGCAGACTCGTCTAGTGGGTACGTCCCACGTTACCTGTGTTCGGAATAATTGCAGGTCTATAGCACAGTATACCTTGCGGCACCGTAGTTGCGATGAATAGAGGCTGAAAAAAAATAGGGAGAGGTGGCATCGAAATACCAACGCTCATATTCCTTCCACCGTCATCCAGCGATTCCACCTTGGCTGAGGAGGACAGAGAAGGCTTCGCATTCCACATTCAGATCGTCTCTGCACTTTCACTGGCCCGACTTATTTCTCTGGGCGGTTGGATTCCTCTTAGCTTTTCCGCACCTGATCCGAGCCTCAGGTACATCGACAAAACGGACTACCACTGCTCTGAATTACTCCAAGGTGTCGTCATAATATTTTGCTCCAAAAGCATCAATTGTTTTCAAAGTTACTTTGCAATGAGTATCGGCTATAAGGGTAGTAATTAATTGTAATTTAACATGTTATATTTTTATTACATTGCATAAAATTTGAAAAAAAGTTTCAAGATATTAACGTATTAAAGGTTTTTAGGCAATACAGTTTTTGCAACGTTTTGGTTTAAAATTTATTAAAACTTAATTATTATCTGGGGCTTTTTGCGAAACTCGTATGAACTGAAGTTGAACTGCCTGGATATGTTCCTTTTCTAGGCATAGCATAGCTATGCTGCACATAGGCCAGCCCTAATGCACGCCACTGCTGGGCATAGACCACCCTTAATGCACGTCGCTGCTGGGCATAGGCCACCCCTAATGCACGCCACTGCTAGGCATAGGCCAGCCCCAATGCACGTATTATACAATTTTATTATTTCTCTAAAAAACTGATTTATGTATTTTGATAAAATGATAATAAATTTGGTATAAATACACATTTAACTCGGGTACGAAAACAATATTTTCACCAATTTTTTATTTAGCAGCCTTTATCAGTCCACTGCTAGAAATAGGCCTTTCTCAATGAACGCCAAGACGCATGATCCCTTGCTAGGACGTTGCACACTCGAACCGGCCACTGAATCCACCTGGTCGGTAGACCAACGTCTTACTAAACGCGGCCTCCACTTTAGAAACTTATTGGCCCATCGACCATCGGTTCTTTTGATCACGTGACCGGTCTACTGTCACTTCGACGAGCTCATCCTTTGCACTATATCGGTGACTATAGTTCTTTGCCGGATTATTCATTACGAAATTCAAGTTCATCAAGCTTAAATAGGCTTTGCTCGTCATAGGTGTCATAAATGTTTAAGTATGTGACAAAGAAACTAATTATTAGACGTTTTCGACGCGATTTTCGCATCAAATAGCCTCCAGAGTGATAGTGCACACGTACAAACGCGAGCAATATTATTTATCTATACAAGTAAATAAAATTCGAGTGGTTGTTTGTAACATCATTATAAGTGTTTTAAATGATAACATTGTGAAATGTAACAGATACATATATCAATATAACATTTCTTAAAATTTTTTGCATGTCTGTAGATCTGTATGTATGTTCTAGCTTATCTCTTGAATAGCTGGTTCGATTTCGAAGGGACTTTCACTGAAAGATAGCTGATGTAACTGTGACTAACTTACGCTACTATTTTCGTATATAAAATAAAAACTAAAATATCTTTATTTATATTACCACGCGTACGAGGTCGCGCGCACCAGCTAGTTGTATATATGTATCGGTGGTGGTGGTAAGCTGGTAAATGAGGCGGTGACAGTTGAGCAATAGACGCCGCAAGCGTCGGTCGGAGTGTCAAGTGCGCACGCGACTGCCTGAGTAATACTACGACCGTGAGTAAACTTCACTTGTGCTAAAGTCTAGACTTCTAAATCTCATATTGATAAGGTAAAATGTGAAAACATCTAAATAATCTTTTAAGATCCTTGACCTTTAATGTTTGACTGATTGTATCAATTTTTTATTTTCATGATACATTTTTATTTCTTTTTGTCTTAATTTAATGTTTTTTTTTTATGTTTGATATAGAATACGTGTATTTTAATCGATATTCTCACACATTATCTTCAGTGAGACCACTTTTGATTCATGACCTCAAGTAAACAAAAAATACGCTTGTATGCTGTACTTCATTCGGGCTACCTTCAACTTTTATTATATTTATTTTGAAGTCTGTTTTTATTAGCATAACAACATTGTCATTGTTCATCTAAATTTTTTATTAAAATATTTTAATTTTAATACAAGAAATCGTAACATATGGTTAAAACTAACTTTAGTGTTTTAATTAAATACTGATAATTCTCCAATTTTTGTTTTGGTTAGAAGTAACGAGGATTAGATTTATGCATACATTCTTGTTCAATCAAAACATTGCATTCAATCGCTAACTGCAACGACATACATCCACCTTCGCAACCTACTGGCACACATTAGGTCATCGTTTGATTGTGGGATTTGGAAACGAAAGTTGTTGTATCTGGATGGTCAAAACACAAATCCTGATCATTGAATCAGTTCAAATAATAAAAATAACTAAATTAAAAACCATTCTGTAATAAAAGTCTACAAAATTAATGAGTTAATCAAGTTACGATTAACAAAAAGCCTGCGGATTACAGAATTAGAAGCTAAGGTCTGTTCAGTGATGGATTAGTAATCGGTTACTTTCAGTCTTTCCGCTTTAGTTATTGTTTTCTTAAAACTTTTAATAGGTTTCTTGGCATTAACTGGGGGTTAGGGTTCATATGCTGGTTCGTAGTCTTGGATGCCATGGTGTTGCCAGAGCTCATATGATAGAAAAATCTGGTTTCGATGAAATGTTTACTTTATAATGTAAAATTTTACGTAAAATAAATTTATAGTATAGACAGGTAAAAAAAATACTAGCGGATTTTATTATCATTTCACTTAAATAATATATGAGTTTTTTCTATATAATGTTATTACGGACAATGAGTAATTTATATCCGATTTGCAAAGGCGTAAGTGATAAATAATTATGTATATCATCAGCCTTTTGATAGTCCACTGCTAGACATAGGCCTCCCCTAATAAACCCCTATCCATTTTTGGACCGTATCCCACCACGCTGGTCCAACGTGGGATGGTGGGTGGATGTATATCAAATAATAATATTATATATTAAAGGAAAATATTTGTCAACCGAGATCCAATGGAATCTTTTCCGAACACGTCGTTCCGGTCTTATTTTTTTTATTAAAAAAGAAAAATGTCACCCCTAGTGCAATGCAATTTGAAATGTGTCTTTCGTTACACATGATCTGCGCTCTGGTAAAGTGACTTTTAAATTTACATCGAGCGGCTGAAACGTTTATTGCAACGGGAAATTGAAAAATTGATCTCAGTTCTCGAACATTCGATTCGCCCGGAGGCTAATTAAAACCACGCGTGTGTACGACATTCGGAGCATTGCGTGGTTAAGACTGCGTTAATTTTTCCCTTTTTACCTTTACGTACAGACGCAAACAACTAAATATCAGAATATCGTGTAGTGACTATAGAATGAACTTGTTACGATTTGAAATTACAAGAAACGTTGCTTTTTAATTGTTAAGCCACTATAAGTAAGAATCGTTAAAAATTACAGAAAAATAAGCGAAAGTCAATAGTTTTTTTTGCATTATTTACACACAATTTTGCAATCATAATCGCAAAACGATAAATCTGAAATTTGAGGTATCTTACATTATTGATTTTTTCTTATTTCCCATAGTCATGACACGTTTTATTTGACTTTATTCTTTTTCCGTCTGACAAGTACTTTTTTCTTCTACATGGTTTTTATTGCCGAATTTAACAGATAACACATAATACCGTAATAACAATTACGAAATCAACCAATAAATTCTATCAAACTTAAAGATTAAACTAAATTAATTCACATTTATATATACACATCATCCGCCACTACTGGACAATGGCCTCCCCTAATGTACGCTCTCTCCACTAGGGGCTTTTTTGGACCGTACGCCACCACGCTGGTCCAATGCGGGTTGGTGGGTGGACCGACTTTATACCCATCCGACGCATGAATCATCTTACTTTTCAGACAATTAGGCGATCGACCCAAATTAACCTAACCAATTAGGAAACAACTGAGAAAAATAGTGGAGTCCTCGCAGGATTCGAACCGACGTCCGGTTTCTAAAGCACACGGCCATACCACTAGGCCATGGAGGCAGCTACATTTATACATAAATTAACATAATATTGTCTAAATGATTCGTTTTAGAATAAATTCTCTCAAAGAATAGGCATAATCACAACGCACGTCAAATGTATGTTGATGTGTGTAAACGTATCAAATACGTTATAATTTTGGTGCCGTCCAATGATGGTACATTAAACAATTTCCGTTAAACAATTTTCACCATTTTAATTATCATGACACGCGAGCTAATTAATGGGTATATTTCATGAGCACTCGATGCTCGGCACTGAGTAATTAAGCAGTGATCGATATTGGCTTTTGGTGTGTTTATCTTATTTCGACGTACTTTGCGAGACGGTCAATTTTTTTTTTAAACCTTAACTTGCACTCAACTAATATTGTTAAGCATATTTAAACATAAAATTATGTCCAACAGCAGACATACACAGGCTGATGATAATGATGAAACATACATAATTACATCTGTCTGTTTGACAATCATTAAAATATAAATATGTAAAACTTCAATATTATATATATATATATATACATAAACATACTTGAATTGAATTGATTTTTGTTCAATTATGTCAACACCGCAAAATAGTATTGTAAAAACACTGCTGTGTTCTGGTTTGAGTATTGTATCCAATGTTATTACTAGGCCAGTAAGACGTAAAGCATTATGAGGGTTCCAAATGATATGGCTTTTTATGGCTTTCCATCCACTTACCATCAGGTTAAGAACATAATGACTAACAAAATATTTTAAAACCATTAACTATTTACAATGGTGAAAGTAACACTTGACATATGCACTACAAAAATTCTCTTCGTTCCTGCAACAGTACAGAATATACTTGTGCAAGACTTATTATTGTCAAGTACATACTACTGTGGAGTCGTGGTGGGTTCATGCGATATGCCATTGTATTCGAGAGCGAAGATACTTCGAATTGTAATGCCAACAAATAAAAATATATTTTGCATTGTGTAACAATCACCTAAGAGAACGAATGATCGTGAATACGCCGAACCGAGTAGTGAAATAACGTTTAAATCATAAAACAGAAGGAAATTATCTTAACTATCAATTTTCTAACCGCATTTTTCTGTTAGACGGTTCAGTGTTATATGTGGTTTTGAGTACACTAGTAATTGTTGTTTAATGAAACTAGAAACGTTTACATAATTCCATGGAGTTACGTACGTTTTCAGTCGTGTTCCATTAGTGCTTTTCATGCACGTACGATTCGATTCCATTTATTGGTTTAGAATTAGTTATGAGTTGAAATGCAAGGTAAATGGACACATTAATATTGTTTTATGTCAGCAAAGTGGTATTTGGGAGTATGGTAACATACGTATTAATAAAAATGGTATTTTTTTTTAAATTCTTTATTTGTTGTCAAGTTATCATATTAATGAAAAAAAGTATTTTAAACGAGGGCCAAAAATGTTGAAGACTGTAATAACTGATAAGGAGTGCAATCAAGATCTGTTTCGCTTTTTTTTAAACTTAATAAAAGGTATCGTGACAAAATTTTATCATCCATCACTTTTACAGTTCCCACCCTGAGATACAACGCAACACCTCGTCTTAAATGTACACTTGACATAAGATAATCTTATATGGTTAGTAATAGATATTGCATAACATTGTTAGAATAAATCATACTGAGTGCCTTAATATGTATAAAACATTATACAATTTGTAAAACAATGTACAAATTGTAAACTATTAAATTTTATCAAAATTGTAAAAGTAATTTAAAGAAGAATAGGCAAAAGTAATGACGGACAGAATTAATGTATTTGAAAATCACGTTAAAATTTTTCACAATGAAATATATTTTATTTTGAATTTATGTTGTATTATAATAAAATCTATCCTTCTTACACATTTTCCCACGTTATGACGGGGGTTGAGCGTCATTGACTTATAACGGCTTGGTTGCCAAGGAAAAGGATCGCCTTGGCAACCATGATTAAATATTTACATCAATATTTAGACTTTTACTGTTCAATGAACTTAGTTTATTCTCCCATTGGAAATAGGTACCTATAATTAGAATCGAACTGACGACTTCCGGTTTTTAAGCCCCTTGCTTAAATACAAGTACCGAGCCGCGGATACGGTTACCATTAAAAAAATGCCTGTATAATATTGTTATTAGTGATGATTATAATTACTCTTTATTGTAGCCTAAACAATAAAAATGTTTAGACTAGAACAAACAATAATATAGACGTAGTGAGAAATAGTTTTCTTTCGGGGAAACTCGGATCTTTTTTGAATAAGATGACAGCCGAACTGTCAATGAATAATCGTATTAAATTAGTGACATTTTCATATCCATCAATATGAAATTTTATTACATAGTGTCAACCGTCAAAGTGAATAATTACATTGTACAATATATATCACCGGTGGTAGGTCCCCTTTTTACAGGAGACCGTCTGGGTGGGTACCACCGCGGTGCCTATTTCTGCCGCAAAGCAGTAGTAGCAGTGCCCTTCAAACCGAAACACAGCAGTGAATACACTGCTGTGTTTCGGTTTGAAGGGCACCGTAGCCAGCGTATTTACTGGGTAAACGAGACTTAACACCCTATGTCTCACGGTAGGCAGCGCGTTGGCGATACCACTGACATTGCCAATGTTTATGGGCGTCGGTGACCACTTCCCATCAGGTGGCCCGACTGCTCGTCTGCCTGCGTATGCCATAAAAAAATATAAATACTAAAGCTTGAGAGAGCGCGATAAATACTTTTCCCAAAAATTACGCGGGAAAACTTTTCTCACTATATCTTTATGTTTGCTTGACATTTTAGTTTATTCCTTAAAAATAGACAGTGAAATTTGAATCAGAGATCTGCTAAGCAGTGCTTCGAACCGGTCTGAAAGCTTATTAAATACGCTTTCAGACTGGTGCAAAATCGAATTGTAAATACGGATTTTTAAGCCTTTAACGCACAATGCACGTTCCCGTTAATAGGTTTATAGTTGGGCCGAGAGCGGGTCCCGGGGGAAATATAGCGTGTCTAGATTTTTACATTTTCTTTTACACTTTAAATAAATGATCGTAACTGAATGATTTTAAAAAATATTTTTCGTTTATCGGAAACATATGGGATTACAATATACGTAATTTGAAATGTTCTGTTGCAATAGTAAATAAAATTATTGCTGGTTGAACTTGTCATCCAGTAAAACTATATTTCAATTATCAAATCAATAGTATTAATATTGCCGAAGTGACTTGGTCAATCTATTTCTTACTCGTCGAGTGATGTCACTCGTAACGTATATGAATGAAATGCTTATCGATTGGAACTTACCTACGACATACTATATTGGCGGGTGACGTATGAATGGGAGCGTATTTCGTAATTTCTCGGAAAATCTGATTCAGGTCAATCGCCCACTTAAGCTTATCCTATTAATAACTTTCTCGTAGAACTATTTTTACGCCTTGAACGGAAAAAGTGTCTGGGCGGAATATCTCAATGGAGGCAGGGAAAGGGACAGCGTACGAGATTCTCGTCCTTCTGTTAAAAATAAAATACATTGAATTTGATTTTCTTTAAACTTGTGAAACTAAGTACTGTTTTTTAATTAAAGCTAAGTAAGACCTGTACTTATTCTCTGATCAATTTTGTGTACCATAACGATTACGATACGAGTCACTTTATTTATATTGTTATTAAACTCTTTCTGAACTTTTTATTAAGAGACGTTCGAGAACCAGCACATATCAAAACTTAAGAAGACACAGTAGAAAATTTGTAAAAACGGATAATTATTCGTTTATTTACGCGAATATTATCT
Organism: Lamproptera curius; assembly: GCA_029286875.1. Lineage (NCBI taxonomy): Eukaryota > Metazoa > Arthropoda > Insecta > Lepidoptera > Papilionidae > Lamproptera > Lamproptera curius. The sequence goes on from JAGSMT010000213.1 coordinate 652,323, forward strand.
ATTATTTAATAAAAAAGTGGGACAGACGGTGCCGCCACCGCTGTAAAGGTATTCGAAACGTCTGAAGGTAAAACATAATTAGACATGATAATAAACGCAATAAAATCCGTTATCAGTACTTATGTTCAATTACTATGTAAATAATATATTCCAATTTCCAATTAATAAATACAATAGGAAATTGGAGGATATGTTTTAGAACATATTTAAGTCTTTTATAACTTTACAGTTATTCGACCGCCATAACATTAATCGGTCGACAGGAGCCGTAGAGGGTAAGTTGTAATAGGTAGCCTTGGATATTTCAATTAACCTGCCCTACGGTCCAGACTAGCTCCAATCATTATTGACTGTTGCGAAAATTAAAGCAGGGCTAAATTAATTCGCGGAAAGGGGTATTTGGCGGGCTACAAATGAACCCTCGTGCATTTCACTTGTACCCTTGCAAACTGATTAAGCAAGCTACCGATTTTGTCCGTCATAACATCATTTAACGGCTGTAAAGAATTTACCTGAGAGTAATTTGTAGCTTTGATGACATTTTATTAATAAAGCTGGTATATAGTCCCATAAAATCATAACTTGTTCCCCACTGTCTAAGACCTAATCAAATTAGAGATGGATTTAGCATAAATATAATATAAGTGAAACGCAACTGGCGCTAAAAAGTCGGGAACTGTTATTGGTTAAACACCGCACTAAGATGGCCGCCACCAATAAGAAGATTTCGTTTATATAAATTCCATCTTTTATTTGACTCGTGTATCGTCGTTTCTGAAACAATTGATTTGTTTCTTCTTAGTATTCTTAGTAGTGAAAATCCCCGAATTTTCACAGAAAAATAGATAAGTTAACATCTTATCTTATACATATCGTTGAATTATCTCTAACTTCTTATTTATCATTTAGCTTAGAACACAGCGTGCCCAATGTGTCGTTTTTTGGTTATGTGTACAATGAATATATTATTAAGATATATATATTTTTTTGCTTAGTAAAGCGTAGACTGAAGATTGAGAGAGAATTTGTTAAGATATTGACTTTTAAAGTTAATGTTAATTTAAATGGTTTTATGATGGCAGTCTTGCTGATCTATTCTCTGTTTGGGCTTTCTTTTCTTTGCTATCTATTGTAATAAATTTGCCAATTCCTAAGGTAAGCCACTTAATTTAGTTTATAATGAAAACTAACTAGACTAGTTTACTTTGCGATGTTCATCTATCAAAACAAATAAAATTGGAGTGTCTGTGACATCAAAATAACGGTTTTTATTAAATTATTACATTGTGATATTTAATCGATACGTATAACAAAAGACATTTTTATTTTTTTAATCCGTCTGTCTGTTTGTTATGGCTAATCTCTGGAATGGCTGGTCCGATTTTGTCTGATCTTTCACTGGATGATAGCTGGAAAGAGCTATAAATATAGAGCTATAAACAGGAGTAACTTAGGCTACTATTATTTTACCACGCGGACAAAGTCATGTTATTATTATGAATCTAACAGAAATCATGTTGAAGATATTACTGGTCGAATATTAAAATCGAAAATGTAAGTAAAGACATTACTCCATGGGTGTTAAAAATATCTAGAGCGATTATTCTTTGTAGAATATTTAATTTATTCTCCCATTAAAACATTTACTTTTCAAGCCATCTTATTTCTATAATGCGGCTAGCGAGCACTTAACTTGAGTGGGATTATGGTGGAATTGAACAAAGAGCAATTGTTTACACAGTCTTATTCTACAATTTAATCTTTCGCGTGATACAATTATGAGCAAAACATTTGTATACATTTTAAAAACACCATTTTCTTCACATTATAAATGCGAGAGTCTATTTCGCAGTTTGTTTCTTGTTTCTTTCTTGTTTATTTCTAAAAATAATACTAAATATAATCTATCAAGTGCTAGAATGACTGCATGGAAAAGTAACAGATAAACTATCAAATTACAAAATCACTAGCCGAATCAATCAAGTAAAAGTCGTTTCGAAATAACTCGTACTACTTCGCGGTCTTTAGAAATATCAATTAAGTATTGGTTTAGAAAGGAGAAATCGAGTTAATTATACGTTCAACTAATTAACATCGCAGAAGCTGATATTGCAATAATTTTGATTAAGCGAGTACCGCTTCAGCTTACCATCAGATTATTATGTGACATGTGCAGAAAGGTAAAAAGTGGTATGTACATTTATTACAAAGTTTACTTATAAAGATGACCGCTACACACAAACACACTTGTTTAGATTTTATTGCTTAACGTCAAAGTAAGTAATAAATACGAAATTGTACATAATCGGAATGGTAAATTGAATAATGCATAACGTGAAACAGGTGAAGTAAATTCCCGCCTTCTACAAGTTATATTCAGAAAGATTGCAGAGTCTCATTTAATATTTGTGTTATTTATTGCATTCAACTTGAAATAGCTTAGCTTAATGGAAGCTTTCTTCTTAATGGGAATCCGACAAGGTAAGAAGCAACGTGTCTCTTTATTTCCGCTGCATTGTTTTGTTAGCTAAAAGTAGTCAGTGAAATTACTAGGTAATGGGGCAGGAATTTTTATGGTAAGTTTCGTTACGATATTTATAAGCAGTATTGTGTACTTAGATTTAACGGTTTACTTTGCTTGTACTAAGACCTACACTGTATTACCTTAATTGAGCTTGGAATATGCATCGTTGCAATTTTTAGCAGTGTTATACATCAAAATATTTATTGTAGGTTATTCTTAAAACTTAGGTTTATGCGCTCGCGGACTTTATTGTAAACCAATTCAAGAAGTACAATTACGTAGTTCATACTTTAAGTCAATCTTTTGCGGCTCCGACAGCCATTTGCAATTGATTGGCACAAAGTTGTGATTTTTGGCGCTGTATTTTTTTTCATTTCTCAAGTAACTTTTAAACTTAACGAAATAGTTAAAAAATGACGACATGACAGAAAATACCTATTATTTAAAAAAAATATCAAAATCGGAGGACTAGAAAGACAACTACGTCGTAACAAATAAAAAACGTCCTTCTTTTAGGAAGTCGGTCAAAAAATGAGAAGACCAAGTCCATAATTTTTTGTTTATATCCACTTTACAGGTGGCTTTTAGTTAACACGGTATATGTTAAGTGAAAGGCAAAAGAGGCATTAAAAGTTGATAACACAATTTCATTATTGTTACAAGTGCATAAACATTGGTGGGTCGTAAAAGCACCGTTACACGTCCAAATTTTTCAAACCCAAAAAATTTTGCACTGTGTTCGAATCTGAATGGTCTTAAATTATGTTAACAATGTCATGAGTGTTATACTTTGTGATATAAACCTCAATTAGTATTTAAATTAAACGCTTTTATAATAATATTATGATTTACGATTGTTTTAATGCACCAATTTACCATGAAACAAGTAATTTCTAAATACTTAAATACTATTTTAAAGTGTTGTTTCAACAAAGGGATATCAACGACATTTTTTATCTATAATAATATTACAAACGCGAAAGTAACTCTGTCTGTCCGTCCATTTTAACTGTCTAAACCACTAAAGCGATTTAGATGATACACGCTGACAAAGGACATAGACTTATAATTATTGTGATAATTTATATTAAGCTATACAGAAAATGGTAATACGCTCCGCGGACATTTCTGCTATTCCACGCGGACTAAGTCGCGGATAAAAAGCTAGTTTATTAATATAAAAAAAGAGGTTTGCTCCTTTATCAACCTTGGTATTACCTATTGTGTACAATAGACATACATAATCAAGTTGCTCACGCTCTATTGAAGAAATACATTCAATAACGACAATTGAATTTATTGACACAGTACTGTACTGTAATTCCACATAACAGGTTCAACACAAATACTATTTTAAAACCTATATTTTCTATTTAAACGCGTTTGTCAAACAAACAAACTCTCTAACTTCGTGTAATAAATAAGATATTGATCGACTTAATACCTTACGTACCTTATATATCTCATAAAATGCTAACACTCATTTAATATTAATAATAGTGTCCTCCTAGTCGATTCCAACGACGGCCGATCTAAATAAGAGATCAGTCAACACATCAAACACGTGAAATATTATAGTGTACATGTGTACGCGTAGACACAGATGCACCCCCTATTCCTTCACTCTCATAATACACTGGGACGTATAACCGACACGACTTAGAGAGATTAGATGCAGTACCGACTTGTTTATGCTCATCCGACACATGTCATCATCTGACTTTACAGACAATGGGGTGATCAGTCCGTATTACCCCGAATCATAACAGTAATAAGAGCTTCTTAGGTTTTTTTTTACTACTTTTTATATGTCAAATAAATTAGTTGACAATTTAATACACGGTTTAATTTAAAGATGTCGGTTTATGTTCACAATGTCTTTTTCTAAAAAAAAATATGATAGCAGCATAAATAAATTACATAATAATAAATCACGACGATCAACAATACAATCACGAGCAAAGCACGCGTGTAATGTTTTTTATCAAATTAAATATACTCTAAGTAATTTTAATTTCAAAAGGAATGTGGTAAATGTACAACAGTAATGTTCAATGTAATTATGTGACATTACAAGTATCTAAAGTAAAAAGTGGCATTGGTTGACTGTACTTACTGTATGTATTCCGGTATTTGTACAATCTTTGAACAATTCAAACATATTCAAGGATATGTTTGAGATAATGCATCATTCACTTATAAGAATACTATTGTAAAAGTACCCTATTATATTCATGCTTTTTATATTTCTATAAAGCTTTCTATACACATATAGAAAGCTATATTACCCTTGATAACGTCCTAACGTTTCACACGCGAGTGTTATAACTACAATTACAAGCTAAATTAATTAATAATTTATCTAAGCATGTTTTGCTTTAACCGTTAAGGGATAAGTTAAAATGTATAGGCCTCAAGATATTTATACAAGTATTGTACATAATATTTTCTGTTGTTCACGCGGATACTGTATCTAATAAATAATACATTTTTTTACGGATGATTAAAAATAATACCTTTCGCAGGGTTGGCAGGGTCGAAATGTCATTGTTTAGTTAAGGCTACCGTAAATTTAAAATACAGGATGGCCCATAAGTCCTTTGACATGAAAAAAAAATTAAAATAAAACTAATTACATATGAATTAAATTTTTATTTACAAAAAAAGCTTAAAAAACGGGAATTATTTTTTGAAAATAACATCTTCTAAATGTAATCCGTTGCGATCACGGCACTCTTGCAAACAACGTCTAAAATTGTTGATGACTGCGCGGCGACGTAACAGTAACTGCGCGCCCTCTGCCATCCTCAAAGAAGTAAGGCCCTAGGATACCATGGGCTGACATAGCGGCCCAAACAGTCACTTTCGGCCTATGTAAGGGCTTCTGATGCTTAAGTTTTGGATTGATGGGGCTCCAATAGCGGAAATGAGCCTTATCTGAGAACATTATGTTATTGAAGGAAGTAAACCGAATTTAATATTTCATTCGCATAATTTTGTCTTTGAACTTTTATTTGCTGAATTGGGTGCATATGTAAATCTTTCTTCAAAATCCGTTGTAACGATGTCCTGGATACGATTAATGCTCTGGTGCGCTTACGAGTTGACTGTGTCGAATTTTCGCGAATAGACTGTGTCTATGTTTTGTTCCGTACGTGACGTCCTTGGGCGACCCAAGCGCGGTTTATTTAACGTCGAATCGGTCTCCTCGAACTTAGCAACCCAGTTCTTAATCGTTTGAAGAGTTGGAGTGTCGTCAAAGTTGTGTAAACCTTTGTGTTCGCGAAATTTACGCTGCGCAACGGTTGCCGAATTGTCGTTTTTATAAACTCGCGCACACAAAACGCACGGTCCGCTCCGGTAAAACACTCCATCGCGACTAAATTCCCAGAAACCGAAGTTACTCCCCCCGCTTCCCCTGCACCGCCCACGCGCGCCCTGTTCTTTTATTCAAATTTTACTCATAAGTCCTTTGAAAAGTAAAATTTGAATAAAATGTCAGCTCAGAATGCATAATACTATACAGGTGGCCCATAGGCCACCCTGCATAGTATTATGCATTCAGTGTCATGAGGTATCGCAATATTGGTTTTATAAATTTTTTAAACTTGTACCGAATCATAGTAGGAATCAACATGTATGTATTCAACAGTTTGTAATCTAAATTTATCGTGCTTTCGCTAATTCATTTGAGAGCCACAGAATAAACCACAATCAAATCCGTGGTCTGCTTCCGTATTGTAATTTAGATTACAATGAAGCCAAGGGGACAGACGTAAATGGACAATATCTATTATATTTTCATATATTGCTAAAGATTCATTTGTTTTTTTGTTTGAATAGTGGTATGGGCGTGTGCTTTGGAAACTGGAGGTAGTGGGTTCGAATCCTGCGGGGACACAACCAATTTGGTTGGGCAATTTGGCTAGGGCAATTTGGGCCGATCACCCAATTGTCTGAAAAGTAAGCTGATCCATGCCTCGGATGGGCATGTAAAAATCGGTCTACCCAGCAACTCGCATTGGACCAGCGTGGTGTGATACGGTCCAAAAACCCTCTAATGGATAGGGCTGTATTAGGGGAGGCCTATGTCCAGCAGTGGACGATCATAGGCTGATTATTGTTTGAATATAAAAATTGAGTTTGAAACTTTACGAACCAAATGGTAAACATATTTAAACATCAGGATCGTTTGGGCATCTTATAACAACAGTTAAAAATGTATTAAATGTTGTGAAGCTTCCCTGAACGCTGGAAATTATTATAACCGTATGATCAAGGTGTACATATACAAGAAAACCCATATAAGCTTCCCAGTCCACTCGAACAAACCAAATAGAAAACATAATCTAAGGATGTTTTAAATAGAACATAAACCTCTTATTTGTTATGTAACTATGAAACAGGGTCACAGAGGCTGTACTATAGACTACATAATGTGTATAATACTTTGTGTTGTGTTAACAAATACTGTTTATTAATTTAATTTTTATTAGCTTATATAGTCATAATACGCAGCCCTTGAAAACCATATAACATTTGAAAGCGATTAAGCTTTATATATATTTGATTATTTTAAACGATGACAAAAAGGCCCTGGTCTCGGTTTCATTTTGGTCAAGTTTTTTTGAACGGTCAGAGGCGTCTTAATTGTTGAACCCTGTACATAAGCGTTCATTGACAATCAATAATGTACGGTAGTGAACAAATACTTCTATATAAAATAAAATATTATCAATTAAACTAATAATAAATGTTATAAACTTCGTAGGATTAGATATTCAATATACTACTATATAAAATATATAAGTATATTGATATATATATACCTATATACTATATAATAATTATAACGCATTATGTTAAGTTGTTTATAATTATATAATATATAAATAATATAACCTTAACTGCATATCAATGCGATAACTTACTTCTAATCGCGAAAGCCGTTCTTTTATTATTTCATACATTCGTTTATAGAAACACTATGTAACGATAACTTCAATCATTGATTTAGCTACCGGACGATGGAAATATCCACTGCTGCACAACTTCATTGAGGTACGGTTGCGAAACGCCTCCGTGAGTCTTAGATTGAATAAGCGGTGGCCCATATCTGGCCGATTCAAAGGTCAGCCGACGCTGTGGACCTTGTGATGCAGTTGATGGCAAAACAAACGATGTAAGGTAATCACTAGCGAGTTTGGACGCTTTTCTGGTATATAAATAGCTGTATTGTTTAATAATAGTTTGAGAATAACAATAAGCCAGTTCTTTGCTTGATAATCATTTTAATGGGATATCTAGGTGGATGAGACAATAATAAAGTTGCATAAAGTAAGATCGACTGTAGACAACTAAATGTCACGACGCAATCATTGTTTATTGTTACTTAACAATAAATATTTTCAATATGATTGTTCTATTATTAAATAGATATATATATATATTTAAATACCTAGTCCAACTGGTACGTTAATCAATAGTTTGGAACAAATTAAAGCCTTGTGCAATGTCCACAGCATTGACAACAAGTTTAATTGACAGGTTATTTGCCAAATCGGCATAAGCAACATTCCCTAAACATATTACATGTTTAGGGAATATTTATCGAAGATATGATTTGATATTCGTAATGATGATTGTAAGGGTATTGATTTTTAAAGGTAACATAAAATTATACGTACATAATTTATTTCGTAGTATGAATGGTTAAAATAATATCCCAATGATATGAATTACGTATAAATGGTTGATTTTAATAAACACTACTAGTTTTATTGATCGAAATCAGATTAAGCCATTATGGATTTTGTAATTTTTCTCTATTTCATTTCAAATATCAATTAGTGAATTAACAGGGACATGCTTGTAGTTGCATAATTATGCTTATTTAAATGTTTAAATTCTTTTAGATCGTTGCATTGTGTCCCTCTTTTTCTGTGATATTTTTTATTAGTCTACTCTAGAGTTAAACTTATTACATTCCAACACCGATAACACACACTGTAATTTTCCTTAAATCAATGAAATTTCGTAATCAATGCCATTGAACGATCCATGCACTGAAGTCTATTACGAAATAGCTATTTTTCTTTACTATATCGATAGGCTTTTGCACAATAAAGCAACGCACGATAAGCCGCTGATAACGGAACTTGGGTACGCGACGTACATCGTCTACTTGTTTCGACATTCGATCTGTGTCCTCGAGTATATCTTCGAACCGATCGTCGCTTGTTGAACCGACAATTCGTTGTAATCATTTGATACTAGGTAAATATGGGAGGTGCATAACTGCCATTTAAAAGTTTATTTGCATTGTTTAGTGAATTGTATAAACACGTATAGGTTATGGTTTTTGTTGGTTTCGGTCGAGGTTTTTGTTTTCATAAATGAAGTGATTGTTAGGTTTCAAATTTATGGGTAGTAAAAAAGTAATGTACACGCACCCACCAAAAACACTACCGCGTATAATAATTTGTTTGATGATTGGATTCTAAACGTATTTGTATAATATTTTTTCTTATCATGGTTATGTCTCCATTTAAAAAAAAAAAGCATTCGTGTTAATAATAATAATTATTATTATTATGCATCAGTTACCATAATTTACCTTGATGGTAGCAATTTGCTCTTTTAAACGGTTCGAACTGAACGCGCAGTAAAACACGTTCAGGTGTAATATTCGTTAGTGCATTCGCGTATTAAAAATAGTGAATGGCACAGTTGCCGCGTCCTTGACTGTTTAGTTTTATATTGGTTGACAATATAACTCCAAATATCTTATATGTATCCTGCCATTATTTGTCTTACTCTTACTTCAAGTGTAAGAACCACAATAATTCAATATTATATTTACATAATCATTACATTTTTTAAAAAGGTTGGCAATCGAGTAAATAATTTTAAAAGCAGATGTACACAACCATATTTACTTTTTACACTTATTTACTATCAGTGTTGCATATGCTTTATCTTCACCAATAATTTAAAATATCTCGAAAGTGCCTAAAGCAATACTTTTACGGACGACATCAAAGACGTGGACAAGAAAAATCCTCAGATTTTTTTTTATTATTATTTTTATGGCATACGCAGGCAGACGAGCAGTCGGGCCACCTGATGGAAAGTGGTCACCGACGCCCATAGACATTGGCAATACCAGTGGTATCGCCAACGCGCTGCCTACCGTGAGACATAGGGTGTTAAGTCTTGTTTACCCAGTAAATACGCTGGCTACGGTGCCCTTCAAACCGGAACACAGGAGTGTTTTCCCACTTCTACTTCGCGGCAGAAATAGGCACCGCGGTGGTACCCACCCAGACGGTCTCCTGTAAATAGGGGACCTACCACCAGTAGGTAGTAATTAGCAATTGACTGCAGTATTTTATAGTTAAAAAATCAAATAGCATTGGACCGACGTCTAATTATTGCAGACATTTATTAATGTGATCTTAACTTCGGTTCACTTCATCGGTCTATACAAAATTCGATATTTATTTTCAGTTCAAGTACAAATTCAATAGCTTTTAATTTATATATAATGAGCACTAAAATTGACTTCGTACAACAAAAGACATTTTTACATCCACTATCATTATATGAGAGGTCGTTTGACACAATGTTTAGGGAAAGGTAAAGGTCATATAGTAGGTTGTAATAATTGAATGTCAAGTCATGACACAAAGTTATTTAAATTACTTGTTTAATAAGCTAACTTATACTTTTTTCTATATTAATTTCGTGTTTTTGTTAAATAGAATTGATGAGACATTCACCTGATGATAGGAGATGCGCACTAAATATTAAATATGACAGAAGAACGTCCTTTTGTCCCTATGATATAAGTGATTCTAGTTTAGTTAGATTTTTGATTTTTAACAGAGGCTGCGTTGCTCTTCAAATCGGCATGCAGTAGGCTGTTCAATGTACTGTTTGTATAACCCATTTTGAGTAATCCTTGCAGGGAACTAATAAATTATGTAAGTTCATTACTCACACGTTTACTAATATTGGGTTTTTATTAAAGATAAGTGTAATGAGATATATTGTCTAGACATTTCCGTGTATAACGACCTCTTAGTCGATTTCGACTACGGCTGTCGATCTATAAAAGACATCAGCCCACTGCACAGGTGATATTATTGCACAAGTGTACAAGCGGCCAAAGATGCGCTCCTCTTTCTTTATACTCTCCTAGGGACGGAAGATCGACACGACCGGAGAGAATCATCTTTTGTACATGCCCATCCGACACATGGACCATCATACTTTACGGGTAATCGGGTGCTGGCCGCATTGCTCTAATTAACTAGTTAACAACTTAGAAAAGTAGCTAAGTCTCCGAAGGATTCGAACCGACGTTATCCGGTTTCTAAAGCATAAGCCCATACCACTAGGCTACGGAGGCATTTACGTATATATAGTACAATGAAATCTAATAAGGTTACAGTTTAAAATACTCCTATATACTTATTAATATTTTTATAAAGCTCAGTGGAAGTAAAGGAAAGAATTTATTACTCTACATTTTTGGAGATCTTCGTCAGGTCAACGACCAAGCGATTTACATTTTAAATTACACGCGAATAAAATTCACGCACCAATTAATATTTATTAAAATTCTGTTGCTTAAAAATCATTGAATTACGGTCCGCTAACATAAAAATTGCAAGATTAATTAAAATATACATATTTCACAGTTTCTTCGAAACGCACAAGAGTTATTTACGCCCATGACCTTACAATCTTTCATTGATCTTTATAGGAAACTTGTTAACGAAGATTAACTTAAAAAAGACATGGAGATAAAATGCCACGAACAAGTTTATTTCAAAATATGCATTTCTATATTTATACACTTATTCAGATTTAAGATTCCGATTTCATGAGTTTATATTTATTACAATTATATAATCACTTACATAAAGGCGTGATAGCAATTTTTTATTTCATGATAGTAATTCTGAAATTATAATAAAATGTAATGGCATTTCTGTATGAGTTGTAAACTACGCACGTGTTGTAATAATCAAATTTTAACATTAGTGAACATATTTGATAAGATTTGGAGCTTTCACGGCTAGGCTTCTAACCGCTTCACTAGCATTATAGATTAATTCGGTTCGGACCGACTAAGTGGTTTGTTGCATATAAGATGAAAATATAGAGTAATTTAATTTATTACACAGATAAAAATTAAAGATGGCACTTTTATCTAATACCAGCAGTTGCCCGCGACTTCGTCCAAGTGGTTACATAATAAAAGATAATTCTCATAAGTAATTAATAATAAAATTGCCTAAATTGCATAGTAAAAGTTCCGTCCATATCGTAGAAACCATTCCAGAAATTAACCAGAACAAGCAGACAGACAAAAATTAAACAGTACAGTAGTATATTTGTTACAGTAACAAACAGACAGACAAAAATTAAGCTACACAGACAGTTTGACAATGCAAACTGCCTCTGTAGCTTAGTGGTAAAAATAAGCACTTTAGTAAACGGAGTTAGTGGTTTCGTATCCTGTGGGGACGCAAAAAATTTCATTATTGTCTGACCACCTTAGTGTCTGGAAAATAAGATGAACCACGCGTCCGATGTCAAAAGTCATGCGCTTGGTCGCTCTTTGGTCATGTCGGTTTTCCGTCCCATCGGACTATGAAGAAGAGGAATAGGGAGTGCACCTATGTGTGCTTGTACCCTTGTGTACTATATCTCCACTGCAGTTGGCAAAACGCTAAAATAGATTGGTCTCCGGAGTCGAAGGATATTATATAATTTAATATATACAAATAGATAGACGGCACGAGCGAGGTACACACGCAAGTGCAAAACAAACATAGATTAAAGACAACACGCGTAGTGATTATCAACAACTAGAACAGGTACCAATCACTTTTGACCTTTACACGTCCCGTTTCCTCCTATATGCGTCCTTCGCAGGTTGTCTCATACGGATGCAGAAGCGGTATTGACTTCCTCACACGAAGGTACGGCGTCATAAGCTTCATAAATGTCAATTAAAAACCTTTCATTTTGTGTCTCATATTGCATATACTGTAAAAGTAAATTGAACTGCTGATATAATAAAAAAAACTTTTCTGTACCATATATAATTACAATTCCACAGTATGTTGTTATTCGAGTACATTGTAATTACAAACAAACGGCCGTAGACACAATTTTTTATTATTATATTGTTTTGAAAAGTTCACAATCAATAAAAATATGGAATAAAATTATGTTAAAGAAAAAACTAGGGAATTTCATACAGACAGTTTTTGTGTAATAAGATTTAATGATATAAATTAATATAATAGTATCATAATAACCATTTACCATATCCCTTTCGGACGACCCCCCACGATATGGAGTGACGACCTGTGCATATGTGCGGGAAGTCGGTGGATTGCAGGTGTTGCAGGATCGTACTTCTTGACGGCTTATGGGGGAGGTCTATGTCTAGCAGTGGACTTTTCTAGGCTGATATGACGATGATGATAAATAATCGTTTACGCCATAATTAATAAGAACTGCCTCCGTAACGTAGTGGCATGGGCGTGTGCTTTAGAAACCGGAGGTCGTGGGTTCAAATCCTGCGAGGACGCAGCAAATTTTCATTGTTGTTTCCTAGTTGGTTAGGGCAATTTGGGCCGATCACCCAATTGTCTGAAAAGTAAGATGATCCATGCGTCGGATGGGCATGTAAAAAGTCGGTCCACCACCAACCCGCATTGGACCAGCGTGGTGGGATACGGTCCAAACCCTAATGGATAGGGTGTATTAAGGAGGCCTATGTCCAGCAGTGGACTAACAAAGGCTGATGATGTGTGATGTGATGTAATAATTCCTTTAATATAGAGGTATCCCTTTTACCGGGAACCGATTCGGAATTTCTGTTACTACTAGAAAGCAGAAGCGTAAAAAGAGTATTGTGATCGGGTTTGTAGTGCACTACATGATAGGGTGTATTATGTACTGTCAGATAAACTTAACGTGAGCGTCTACTAGTAGATAAAGATAGCTTTGAACATAGCTAACTTTTCAAAGCGTGCCGAAGCCAACTTCTTTTATAGGAGCTCGCCTTCATTTAGTGTAATTTATCGATAAATAAGTTTTTACTTTTAACGAGTAAAGCAAAAAAGTTTTATTTATTCTTTCACAGAATAGCCACACGTTGGTCGGCATGTCAATATTTGCCAGTTACGTTCAACGCTGCATGCGATTTCCTGCCAGTTTAACTATGCAAATCATTGTTTTGCACACGTTTGACCCGTTTAAACTCGGTTTAATTTAACACATTACATCAAAGAGGAGTTTTTAAAGTAAAGTATAAAATACTATATTCTAGAATTTAAATTTTAAGGCCTCAGTAACTAGACTGGTTTGGAGAAAAATAAGACATTACATGAATTACGTACATACGCGCCGCTTATAAGATGAACGGCGTGTATCGCTTTTTAATGACTAAATTATGTGCCCCCACTTTTGCCCATCGGGAGCCGCGGTATTAAGGTCCCAAAATGCTCGATAATCTGGTCAGTCCAACGTCTCGGCCCCTGCATCTCTTGCCCTCAACTCTCCCCGTAATCATCAGAGGTTCCAAGTTATCAGGACCTCTACGGGTAATATGACCGAAATATTTGAGGACTTTTGTAAATAGATCTGAGTAACAATATAATGTTGTACAAATTCTTCTAATTTTGTTTTTTTTTGGTATGTTTGGTCTTAAAAGTAGACGTGTTAAAAATAATGTTCCACATTTTTTTAAAATGAAAATAGGACCTTTTACTATACAGAATTAAAAATAGAATAGAAAAGCTTTACTTCATACTTATTGATATTATATTCAAAATATGATATTTTTAATATACTATTGTTATATACTTAATTATAAATAAAAAATCAACACTTTGATTGCAGGTAATCAATTGTTTATTTTTGTCAAACTATGCCAAGAGTTGTCCGATAGTTTGATTAAAATAAAATGTATTTTATTTATTCAATAAAATTGCCTGAACATATTTTCTTATTATATAAAAATGAATCGCAAAATCTGTTGGTAAGCGCATAACTCATCAACGCCTGACCAATTTGGTCAATTCTTTTTTTGTTGAAGTCCAAAGATGGTTTTTACGGCGAGAAAAATTCGAATAATTTCCAGCGAAATTCCTTAAAATGGACCGTTTCTTTTTGCCATACAAACGTTTTCCAACTAAAATGTAGAGTAAATATGAACTTTATTGCTAATTAATAAGATTTATATCGATTTACATACACTCATCAATGTCGAAACAATGTAGATGTGTTACTAATATTAAATTTTATCAGATATAAAACTAGCTGTTACCTGCGATTTCGTCTGCGTGGATTAGGAAAAATGTCCGCGAGGTGTATTGAAATATACTATAAAGTATTTCAATAGAAACGAGGTGTTTTTATTGCATGTGCCTATCATTACAGATAAAGTTTTATGGCTTTTGCTTAGACGATGACGAAGTTCTATATTGACTTTCATCCCCATTTCATCCGCGCACAGATTGAAACTACACTGCTAACTTACGGTTCATTTCGAGTACCTTGACACCAAAATTTCATCGTTTTATGTTCAACATAGACGATTTCAACCAATTTTATAACAATAACTAATAGCCTATATCCATTTTGGAATCTATCGTACGTATGTACCAAATTTCATCTAAATCGGTTCTATGGGTTAGACGGTAAAGACAAACAGACAGACTGAGCTACTATCGCATTTAAATGTAAGTTTCAAATCTCTTTGACAGCACGAGATCTGTCGAGTCCGCTAGTTCAATATAATTGCAAAGGTAGAACGTTAACTTGACAATCCCGTTACCTTTTTATTTTGCTCTATAAATGCATGTATATATATATAAACCCGAAAGTGTGTGACACTGTAAGAATGTTTTGATGTTTAGATTCATGTACTCTCTAACGCTATTGCGTTTAAACTGGCAAAAAAACAAAACCTATCTGTTAGCTATTTTGGGCATATATATGGTAAAATGGACATAATCATTTCAAACCTACTTTTAAAAAGCTTGCAATAATATGTAGGCGCGACGGATAAACGTAGTCGGTGATTGTGTTTGTAACCCGAACTATCAAGGCACTAGACAATTTATTTCAACCATCATCGCGCATACTCTTACATTATATAATTCTTCTGTACGTAATAATAATGTTCTCCAGCCGATTACGACTACGGCGGCCGATCTATATTAGAGATCAGCCAACTACGCAGGAGATATTACAGTGCACAAGTGTTCGCGCTTACACAAGCGCACTCTCTGTTCCTTTATACTCTCAAAGCCCTAAGAGACGGATAACTGACACAACCGGAAAGAGTAAGGCATGTACATGCCCATTCGACGCATGGATCGTCTTATTTTTCCGACAATTGGGTGATCAGCCCAAATAGCCCTAACCAACTAACCTAACCACAATGAAAGTTTGTTGAGTCTTCGCAGGATTCGAAGCCCACAACATCACTAAAGCACACGCCCTTACCACGAGGCTTCGGAGGCAGTTTCTTGTGTGTGTTGTCTGAGCTCTCAGTGAGCTCTCCTCCTAAATGGCTTTACCGATTTGAATGATTTTTTTGTGAGCGTTAAATTTTTCGAGAATGGTTTTGATTCACAAATTTTCTGGCAGACGGTGCTGCTGTCGGCATCTAAGTTAATTGTCTATTATGCAAGATAACTGCTGAATCGATTTGAACTTTCTTTTCTTACTTTATTTAATATCCTGATCGCTTGGTAATTCACGCAGGACTTCGTCGGGTCCGCTAGTTTGGTATATATTTTTTTACTTTATTAGTTACATACAATCAAAACTTCTGTTATGTTTCCGCTAATTTATTGCTAAACAAACTTTATCGATGTTATTAATTTATGTGTGTTAATCGCATGTAATGTTACATTTATCTCGTTATTGTTTTCCGAGTACGTAAAGGTAACATCAACCGCTTATCGCACGTTAATAACTTCCAACATTCTCATGTTTATATGCATTTCATTAGCGAAATTAGCTCGTAGCTAACAATGTCAATAGTTTATTGATATTGGTAACCATCGGGCATAAATTAACAGTATTAAGGAAACATTTATATAGTTGTAGTGATAAATATTTTCCTTCGGGAAAATCTGGATCTTTATCAGAAAACGATAACACCCGAACTGTCAATGAATGATCGCACTAAACGAGTGACATTTTCATATCTGTTGACATGAAACTTTATTTTTAGTGTCAAATGTTAAAACCAATAATGTCATTGTATAATATTTCTCGTACCCATCTCACAGTGCCTCAAATCGAAAGTCTTCGATCAGTGCCTCCTACCTGTTTTGACCTAGGGTGCCGAGACTTGGACACTTACGGTGCGACTGGTACACAAATATACAGTCGCTTAGCAAGCTATGGTGAGGGCTATGCTCGAAGTATCTCTGAAGGACCGCATCAGGAATGTAGTGATCCGCCAGAGATCAAGAGGCACCGATATAGACACCGGATTAGTAAGCTGAAGTGGCAGTGGGCCGGTCGTATAAGCCGCAGAACTGACGACCGCTGGAGTCGGAAAGTTGTGGAGTGAACACCGAGGCTCGGCAAACTTAGATTAAGTCGCCCTTCGGCAAGATGGAGCGACGACATTCGCAAAGTAGTCGGTGTGGGCTGGATGAGAATAGCCGAAGATCGGAAGCGGTGGCGTGCATTAGGGGAGGCCTATGTCCAGCAGTGGACCGACACGGACTGATGATGATAATAATATAGATGTATAGTTTCTGATGTGTAGGTACTTAAGCTATTTGAGATAGCAGGATAAATACAAACTTTTTCAAAAAATTACTAAGGAAAATCTTTCCTCACTTTATTTATAGTTTGTAATCTATCTAAACTATTATTATGAAAAGAAAAATTTTTGTATATCCGTAATAAAATCCAATTTTTACAAATGTTTGTATCTTTAATTTTCTTTATATATCTTTTCTTAATTCTTACAAAAATGTGCTAAATCGGACCTTTGTATAACAAGTTTCAACATGAGATAAGACCGTGGGGAACTCTTCGCGTGTTTATTGTGTTGCGCCTTGAATCATAAGGAGGCCATGAACTGTAACATTCGTTCGTTTCAACTTATGCATCTTAAGAAGACAAATAATAATTACCTGCTCTGTTAAGGACATTTTAAATAAAACCATACCAAAATTTATGAAACGGTTTTATGCTGTTTAAAATATTAATAGTCTAGATTTTAATTGCCGCAGATAACTTTAGAATGTAAAAGCAGTAATATATCTGCAAGAAGAATATGAAACTAAAATAAACTGCACTTAGCTATTATATTGCAGTTCACTAGATTGCAGTCAACATCCAGTAATATTGACGAATTCTTTTTATCTTTGCAATTAACCATACCGTGACTATGCCATACCGTACATTAATGAAGTAAACCAATGACGAATAAATTATTTAATAATATTTAGCGACCCGCTTAGCGTAGTGCTAAGTGATCCTGACTATTACGCTAAAGGGTGTGGGTTCGATTCCCAGTACAGGAAAAAAACATTGTCTAATAAACATAGTACAGGGTGGCCCATAAGTCCTTTGATATGAAAAAAATATTAAAATAAAACTAATTACAGTATGAATTAAATTTTATTTACAAAAAGCTTAAAAACGGGAATCATTTTTTGAAAATAACATCTTCTAAATGTAACCGTTGAGATCACGGCACTTTGCAAACGACGTCTAAAATTGTCGATGACTGCCGGCACGTCATTGCTGAAATGCTTGTCATTTCTCTGCGATGTTTTCTTTAGGGCCTCAATTGACCGCGGGTTTGTGTCGTATACTTTAGCCTAAGGTAGCCCCAAAAAAAATCGGTCAGATCTGGACTATGTGAGGCCAGGAAATGTCCCTCTCTTAGAGATCACTTGCCAGGAAAAAGGTGACGGATAACGGGCATAGCAGTGTTAGAGGTGTGAGAAGTGGCCCCATCCTTTGAAACCACGTCCTGGCATTAAAGCCTGAAAAGATTTGCAATCCTGATATGAAAACTCTTCGATCACAGCCACATATCGCTCCGACGTAACAGTAACTGCGCGCCCTCTGCCATCCTCAAGAAGTGAGGCCCTAGGATACCATGGGCTGACATAGAGCCCAAACAGTCACTTTCGGACTGTGTAAGTTTTGGATTGATGGGCTCCAATAGCGGCAATTTTGTTTACTAACATGCCCGTTAAGATGGAAATGAGCCTCGTCAGAGAACATTATGTTATTGAAGGAAGTAAACCAATTCAACATTTCATTCGCATAATTTTGTCTTTGAATACCGTCAGTTTCTTTAATTCTTGAACCAACTGAATTTTGTAAGGTGCATATGTAAATCTTTCTTCAAAATCCGTTGTAACGATGGCCTGGATACGTTTAATGCTCTGGCGCGCTTACGAGTTGACTGTGTCGGATTTTCGCGAATAGACTGTGTCACTGTGTCTATGTTTTGTTCCGTACGTGACGTCCTTGGGCGACCCAAGCGCGGTTTATCTAACGTCGAACCGGTCTCCTCGAACTTAGCAAACCAGTTCTTAATCGTTTGAAGAGTTGGAGTGTCGTCAAAGTTTGTAAACCTTTGGGTGCTCGAAATTTACTCCGCGCAACGGTTGCTGAATTGTCGTTTTTATAAAACTCGCGAACACAAAACGCACGGTCCGCTCCGGTAAAACGCTCCATCGCGACTAAATTCCCAGAAACCGAGTTACTCCCCTGCTACCCTGCACTGCTCAGCGCGCCCTGTTGGTTTTATTAAAATTTTACTTTTCAAAGGACTTATGGGCCACCCTGTATTTGGTTTGTTACACGGTAATACTGTTTGTACTTGTTATTAAGTTATTTACAAAAGAAAAGGCATATGCCTTTTCTTTCGTCTTTCTTTTGATTCGTCAATTATCTGGTGTCCATAGTACGAGCTTCCCTTAGATTAGTAATAGACATATTATTGTAATTTATAATCATTTCCACAGATGGGCACCGAGGAGAAGGGTGGTGCTGATGCGGAACAGCCTCCAAGTCAAAACTACACGTACAAGAAGGATCTTCGTACAGCATTGCCTCAAATTATCGCGGTCAGCGTGAAAAATCTTCTGCTATTAGGTAAACAAGGCTCGCGAGACACTACTATTCATTCAAATATTTCAGTGACACTAATATCGGAGTGACAATAATATATTCTTCAATACGATGGTAATTTTGTGCTTGTAATTATTTGTTTATTGTTTTAATTTTAATATAAAAGATGACAAAAAAATAAGTTCCGCCGAGTTTCTTTCGCCGGTTCTTCTTCGGTAGGGTTTTGACCATCAATAAACACACTTGAGTTTGAAAATAATATGAATATGCTGAAGTTGTTATATTGAACCATCTACGTACACCATATGTGAGAGTCTAGAGTGCCTAAAATCTAATTTGAGTACCTATATATGCGTACACTAGATACACCCGCTGTGCCAGGTCGGCTCTCACCGCCCCCAGCAATCGATTAACCCAGTCACTAGACCTTAGGCGTCTCGGTCCGTAAACCGATCGCCGACGACCCTTAGGAGACATAACAAATGCCTAACTCACGTACCTTTTGTACGTGTGATCTTCACTTTTAGCTTAAAGTGTCGGCCACAAGTTACTCTTAGTTTATATATTATTAGTCTTATAGTTAACTCTGTGTTATAGATAACCATATATAAATATAAATATATAAACCGCACTGTGTGTATACTTATTTAAATGTTCTAGCATAGGGTTAAGAAGATTTGTAAGCCTGCCAGGACAACTATGGAACCATAAAATGTACATATACAGAAACTTGTTACATATCATTCCGTGTCATAAACCCTACCAATCTTATAATAGCGATGCGATATGATGTTTGTTGCTCTAAACCTGTTTATTTTACACTTTACAATTATGTAGTTAATCATCATTATAATCAGCCGTATCAGTCCACTGCTGGACATAGGCCTCCCCTAATGCACGCACTGCTTCCGAACTTCGGCTATTCGCATCCAGCCAACACCAGCTACTCTGCGAATGACGTCACTCCATCGTGCCGTAGGGCGACTCACAGTACATTTGCCGTGGTCTCCACTCCAGAACTTTCGGACTTGAGCGGTCGTCAGTTCGGCGGCTTATGTGACCGGCTGTAATTTATATATCAGAATAACTTGTAGTTTATAATATATAATTAATATCGTGTAGTTTAATCGAAATATGATCAAAAACGTCATGTATGTAGAAAAAAATCTACCACCGACAAGCTAGCCTCGGCGCGAGCTGCAAATACCTTTAGGCTTACGAATAAATAATGTAGTATGGTTATCATTACAAATCACAATCACCACGCAAGTGAAACCGCGGGATGAAGCTTGTATATTATATGAATAATTCATATTCACGACTAGTTTCAATAAAACTGTTTGATCGGTGTCATATAACACGTTTCTATTATACAAGATAAGAAAAAGATTATGCTGATTTTGCTTTATGTGTAACAATATTATACATAGTATTATAATATACTGATCTATTCAGTACGATATTCTTGTCAGAGTAAGCTCAAAATAAGTGTCGACCACGATCGCAATGAATTCGCTAACCGTCTATTACCAGTCTAATAAAAAACCTATTTCGCATACTTACATATCAGGCACTTTAAAGATTTTTTGATAATGTAACTTGCATTAAATATTGGATATATGGATTCTAATAAAACGAACACTAAACTTCACATTAGTGTTTTTTAATTTCTTTCACTAAATAAAATATTTAATTTTTTTTAAATAAGCTGACTGTTGAGTGCTGCAATGCTAGCCTTCATGGCATATATTAAATATCCTAGTTATTTCTTTTTAATTAATAATTTTATTAGTATCATTAATGATTATATTTAATTATTAATACCATGTTAACTCACTTATTTTCCTATTTTCATTTTAAAAATTACAAGTTTACTTTAGCTGTCTTACTATATGTATATAAAGGTTGAATTTCTTTTGCCGGTTCTTCTCAGGACAGAGGTGTCCTATTCTGAACCGGTGGTAGCGTCCTTGAATCAATAAGCGAGTGTGTGAGTGATAGTAAAGGTAACGTTCAACATAAACGGTGATTTTAAATTTAAACGGCTTCACATATGATAGTTTGGGTAACATCAGCAAATAAACCAGTTTATTAATTTCTCTTTTACTTATAAGAACGGTGGCTGCAAGAGGTCACAAACGTATAAAATAGCTAAGGCGATAAAATTAAAATTTTGCAGTTTCATTCACACATTTCCATATCTTTCGTGAGACATTGTACTATGGAAGCCGTTTATAGGCTAACGGGCTAAACTCACGTCAAATCGGTATTGGTGCCGACTAGCATCGGACCTTCATCAGGATGAGTGGGTTTGCCATAAGGTCGCTTCCCGTCTCCCACTAATCGGGTCTGAACTAGTCAGCACCAATACCGATTTGACGTGAGTTTAGCCGTTTATAGAATCATCATCATCATCATCATCATCATCAGCCTGTTATAGTCCACTGCTGGACATAGGCCTCCCCTAATACACCCCTCTCCATTAAGGAGTTTTGCACCGTATCCCACCACGCTGGTCCGATGCGGGTTGGTGGGTGGACCGACTTTTTACATGCCCATCCGACGCATGGATCAGCTTACTTTTCAGACAATTGGGTGATCGCCCCAAATTGCCCTAACTAACTAGGAAACAACAATGAAAATTTGTTGATTCCCCGCAGGATTAGAACCCACGACCTCCGGTTTCTAAGGCACACGCCCATACCACTAGGCTACGGAGGCAGTTTATAGAATACATTTCCAAATCTATCTAAAGTTTCAACGAATTCTATAATATAAACTCGTCACATTCCTCTATTTGAATTGATTATCATTAGCCATTATTGTATAAACTAAAGCCAATGCGAATAAGCCGCCATTGCATGTGTTTACAATAAGATTGCGCGTTGCGAAAGATTTTTCGAGCGTGACGTATAATTGTTTTGAAATACCGAATGTATCACGCTTATGTTTTTAATGATTGCACATTTGCGAGGCGAATCTACATTTTTTGCGGCATAAACTGCCTAGATATTTGCTGTTTTTTTACAATAAATACAGCAGCATACGAGCATCATTTCTCTGTCGTTGTCTGTATTAATTGTAAATTTAAAACTATCTGAATGCGTCTTGCAAAGTCTGACCTTAAATATATAAACTTAAAAATAAAGTAATACAGTTAAAATTTAATATGTTGGTAAAACAGTTTTTATTGGTATATTATTAATTAGCAACTGACAGCTATGAATATACACAACTATGGAAATAAGAAGCTTTGTTGTTTTTTAAATTCCGTGTTTGTTTTGTTTTAATAAATCGATCACTAGCAGACCCTGCACGCGTAGCTGTGGCTAGTTATCGTAAAACCCGTTCTTAGCCGATCTCTACTGGCAAAAGAAATATTCATACCAAATTTATTTGCGTTCATATAAAATTTATAAATTTAAAGATAATCGACCTCATAGCTTCACAGATATATTGGTCAGTGAGTTAAAAAACGGGATACATAGGATTGTATACTGTTCATTATGCTATCGCGCTTTTTTATTTTAACCCAAGCTTAATAAAAATTAAATTAAATAAGAATCTAATGTCAAATACTAATTTTGTCTGCATTGAACGCGTTCCTATAGGTTAACCTTGTACGATGTCACGTGACGTCTAGCCAATAACAGTGCCCGATGTTTAGGTGACAATTGACCTTACACATTTGACTTAGCTTACTTAAATTTCTTTTCTTACTTGGCCTGATCATGGTTTCGAATTCCTTTAACATTAGTCAGCATTACTCCGCGACTCTGGAGTAAAAGTGGTCCACTTCAAGGAATTGGCTCATATCATCATTAGTGCCTGTGTTAGTCCACAGGACATAGGCCTCCCCTAATGCACGCCGTTTGCCGTTTGAGATGAATATATATAATATATATATATATATAGTATCAACGACAGAATTAATTTATTCATCAAAAACCTGAGGTTCTCATGATGCTTAGCATAATATCCTAGAGTCTTAACATCAAATAAAGAACAATACGATCCAGGTTTAAAAGAAATTATACTAAAAGATTATAACATATCTAGGTTTTAAGCCTCGTAGAAATTATTGAATAAAAAGGCTTTTTACGGATTTTATCATTTTTACATTTTTTACTGTGGTCCCGCATGGTTACGGGGTAGACTGCGAGTCATGCGTCTTGTTGCCAGTGATAAAGCGGGATTGCTAGATATTAATTGCAACAAAAAATCTTTAGACTGTACTACGAACAATGCAAAATTACCTTATTTTATGATTAATGCCGAGCACATACAAAGTTTACATAAACGACGCAAAAAGTCAAGGTTGATGAGTATTAAGCGAAATTTCATTAATAATCTTAGAATGTTAATGTAAAGAGCAAATACAGGCTGTACCGGTTCCGAGAATCCACATTTGGTGTATTTAAAGACATATAGTCCCAGATACCTGGTTTGTACATATTTTACTATAGAAAAGAAAGATTCTTTCAAACCAGTTTTACTTGTCTTTTGCTGGTGATAACGTAAAAAAAAAAGTAAAAAAATTGTATCTAATTTCACTAACTATTTACGAATCGATTAACATTAGGAATTGAATGTTAGTTAATCTAATATTATACTAATTTTTTAATATTTATGTTTATTCCAATGCATTTTGTATAGTATGTTAAACTGCCTCCGTTTCCTAGTGGTATAGGCGTGTGCTTAGAAACCGGAGGTCGTGGGTTCGAATCCTGCGGGACTTATATTTTAATTGTTGTTCCTAGTTGGTTAGGGCAATTTGGCCAATCACCCAATTGTCTGAAAAGTTAGATGATCCATGCGTCGGATGGGCATGTAAAATATCGGTCCATCCAGCAACGATAGGGGTGTATTAGGGTAGGCCTATGTCCAGCAGTGAACTATCACAGGCTGATGATAATGATAGTGTGTTATATGAAAACACATGTATTGTTTGCTTATTTTGTTGCACCTAACTTCTTTTCTCTCGTTACCACCCAAAGACTGGCTAGTAGAAAGCTATTCGCATTGCACAAAGAATATATAAATAAATAAAAACATAACAATAATAATGTTCCCTGAGCCGATTTCCGCTGGCTACGGTGGCCAATTTAATCCCAATTACGCAGTAGATTTTATTGTGCACATGTGTATGCAAAAACACACATACACTTCCTCTCTAACTCTCATAATCCGATGGGACGGATAACCGACACGACAGTAAAAGATCAGGCGCAGGACCCACTTTTTACATGCCCATACGACGTATTCAACATCTTAATTTACAGCCGATCGGGTGATCGATGGCATTGCCCTAACCAACTAGAAAACTACCAAAAAAAGTGGTTGAATCCCGCAAGATTCAAACCCATGGCGTCCGGTTTATAAAGAGCAAGTCTTTCACCAGGCTACCAAGGTAGTTAATGTACAAACACATGATTTAGCAACGTTGGTGCAACATAAATCTATCGTTCTTCTTAATGGATGGTCAACGAGATGTCAATCACTAAGAAATAATCGATTTGGAACATTACTGTACGTTCTTTATATGATTATTCTTATTGCCGTGACAAAGTCATTAAGGTTCCTACTTTATATTGCTGTGCGTTTTTCCGTGCTATCATAATTTCGGCTTCTATTCCACTCATTTATAACTGCTTAACAGTTTTAACACAGAAAGTGTATTGGATTTATGAATAAAATAAAATAACTTATAACGCACTAATGACAATCATAGTATTGTGACACTCACCCCACCAAGACACGGTCGATTCCAAAAAAGCTGCTCGTGCGAGTTATAATGCACTAACCGACTAAAAAAGTAGGACAACACAAGTTGTTGCTTCGTTGTATTATAAAGCAAGGCCGAATACGCTTCGGAGGCTTTCAGGCACAGCTTCCTTAACATGTCTGTTTTAAACAAACCGTCGTGTTCATTTATTCTAATTATTAAGTTAGAAGTCTT
The DNA here is from genome assembly GCA_029286875.1 of Lamproptera curius. Lineage (NCBI taxonomy): Eukaryota > Metazoa > Arthropoda > Insecta > Lepidoptera > Papilionidae > Lamproptera > Lamproptera curius. The sequence goes on from JAGSMT010000213.1 coordinate 677,960, forward strand.
GTTTGTTTTATACCAGAATTTAATGAACTGCCTTAAGGCTAAATAGGACTGAACCGAGCAGTAGTCACACACGCCCTTTATTTAGTAGTTAAGGACAACACACATAAATGATGTCAGCCTCACTGCACTGGGCTCGAATATACTCAACCATTGCTATTTGACACTGCATCCTAGCACCCCTAAATTCAGTATGCTAACGGGAAAAAAAGTGACGGCCCAGTGGAGACCCTTCCGGGGATCCTTGGTGCTTCAAGTCGTGTAATCGGTTAACTCTACAGAGCAGCAGATTCTGTCAAAAAAAGCTACAAGCTTGCATTATAGCTCTATAAGGTAATGCGTTTGTATTGGAGATATACGACCTTAAATGCTATGTTATAAGAATATTTATGTTAATACTTTATTATTTTCTTTGTTTTATAAAGATTCGTTATCGTATTTGTTATATGTGTAAGTGTTTCAGTAACTTTTTCTGTTTTCCTAAAGCATATTGCCTAATCTAGAATACAGAAATGTTTCTAACGATACATCTGTATACCAACAATAATAGTTATTGACTTTTCCGATCCCGTTACATTATGACTTGAAAAGGGAACTATGTATATGTAGTTAGTTACTTAATCTGCAGCCGAACTAACAGCAGTTATTAATATCAGTGGTAGAACAATGTTCGTCGTTAGAGGGTTGCCCAATTAACAATTATTACGATATTAATTAGCGCAAAGTATTTTTAGTGTGACGTATGATGAAATGTTTTAATATTGTTTTATTAATATACCAATTTTAGTAAGGCGGGATAGAAATAGTTTCAAGAAGTAAACCACGACGACGTATGGATCATCATCTTTTTTTTAGACAATTGGGTGATCGGCCCAAGTTGCTCTAACCAACTAGGAAACAACAATGTAAATTTGTTGAGTCCCCGCAGAATTCGAACCCACGACCTCCGGTTTCTAAAGCACACGCCCTTACCACTAGGCTTCGTAGGCAGATTGCTTAAATACGATACATATATGTACAAAGATAGCTGTTATAATACATATATATTGTTTAGTTGACACAGATCGCTAAATGATTATTCTCATGTCAGCTGTACAAAACGTTTGGTAATCGTTTCAATCACATTAGGTTAGAGCAAGTAGTTTGTAAAATAATTGTAATATAGGCGTCCACTACATTCATCTGCTTATGGTTATAATACAAATAACGTTAGTTTATAGTTTAATTGTAAGAAACTTGGTTATTAAGTATAAAAATTGTATGACGTAAGCGTTATAAAAATAACCTCCTACGAGGTTAACGTAACGCATCGCTTGTCAAAGAAGCGTGGGTGTAGTGTAAAGAAAATGTATTGTTTTAAAGTATACCTGCAGAATCCACTTTCATTTATTAATATACGTAATCACGTTTAGTAAATAGTTTTGACATCGTTAGGAATTTCAAAAGCCTCTAAATGTAATCAGCTGTCAATCGAACAACAGCTGGACTTGGCCGATCCAATGCTATTGGCTTCTAACCCGAACCGGCAACAGCACGCAGATTTACATCCTTAAAGCGTAACTTTTGAAAATATAATTACAGAGTATACTCTAAATAACGATACTGAAGGGGCTGTATATATTATGGCGTTATAGAGAGTTGTCGTTAAATGGAGATAAGAAAAATCAGAATTAGAAAAAGAAAAGTTTATTTCAAAATAGTGTTGATAGTTATCTAGTAGTTACGACTATAAAAATAACCTTATTTAAACGCTATTGCGCATAGTCTGTTATAGCCTATTTTTGTCTGACTTCTTTTGCTGCACCAGTAATAATTTTGTACTTTTTTACGTACTTTATTCATATATTGCGAATATTGAACCTTCTTAGCGATAAATGAAGTAATTTTCAAATAATTTTGCTGCTTTCAGAGCTTCTTTAGTGCTCGGCGGGGGCTCAGGTTCATCCAACTCATCCTCTTGATCCCCAATGTTTCTCACTGAATCTAAAATGCCTTTGTCTGTGAGTGAAGCCGTTGTAAGCAGGCAGTCGTCTTCTTAGATGTAGGTTTGAAGATTTAAGTATTTCCTACCATGTTCAATTGTTGAATCCACTCAGTTAATGGAAGGTCGTCCTCGCTATTAAACTCAGATTAAGTTTCCCACTCGTAGGGTAGGTAAGGTATTTTTGATTACTCAATTATGATCGTTATAAAGAGTGGATGTAAGTGCTATGTATAGTGTATTATTGTATGGAAGACAAGCTAAACCAACAAAAGCCATTTGATTTCGACGCTTTAGGGAGTTTGTCGTTAAATCGAGGGACGTTACGTGGAGTTTACACTGTATTATTCAAAGATTTATCTCTTATAATATTTATATTTAATAATAATATACAGTTATTATTCTAACCATTTAATGTTATAATAGATAATATTTGAGCTTTATACATTTTAGGAGTAATGAAATCAGTAAGGATACTTCACTTATTTTTGAAGAAACAAATTCTTTATATATTCTGACTTTAAATAACAATGTAAGAGCACGCATCCGATGAAGCAACAAGTGATATATACACGTTCGCATTTCCTAACTCTGTAAAAATTTATGCACAATTAAAACAGTCTGTATTACATATTTTACCATTGAACGTACATTTACCACCAACCGCATTGAACCAGCGTGGTGGGTTACGATCCGAAAACCCTATTGGAAAAGGCATGCATTAGAAGAGGCTTATGTTCAGCAGTGGACTAAAACAGGCTGTTAATGATGATGGTGATATAATTATAAATGTAGACTTTAAATTAATATAACGGAGAAATTTTTTCATGGGTTATGGGTCTATGCGAACCAATTATTAAGTTTTAAATCTGGTTAAATTTGTAAAAAGAGAAAAAGCCCTGCTCACTGTATTATATGACCCGATCATAAGAAAACATTGTACGTTTGTGCAGTGTTGAGCTCAGCTCGTAAGAATATTTAATTAAGGTCTTAGCCGCAATAACGCTTGGCAGGGTCTGCTAGTATTAGTGATGCAACGGATCTCTGTTTCTATTTCCGCAAGTGCGAAGCTCCGCGCTTTTTAACATCCGTTTCGCTTCTGTTTCCGCAACTTTATAACGGAGATTTAAACGGAAGCTTACAACCGACAGCAGACGCGGCAAGGTGCGCGCGAGTCGCTGGACGGTTAAGCGCGCGTGGAGGGTCAGCCAGCAAGCCGCGCAGGCACTTGTCACATTTGTTTGTTTACGTACTTTTATGTCAATGTAAGCGCGTAATATTTTCTGCTGCTGTCAACACATTTGTGTCAGTGTGTAACTTAATGACGATCAGCAGAACCAGGCAATCTAGAGAGTTAACTAATTCCACTGACGATGATCTTGTGAAGTGTGGGTCACAGAAAAGGCGCCGAACTCGAATTGAGGGTGAAGTCCAGCCGCTGTCATCTTCAATGATGAATTCGTCATTTCAAATGTTAGAATCCATGTTAAATACAAACGAAGACCAAGAAATCTCGACTACAACTAACGAGTGACAATCTTTTGGAGATACAGCCACAGTTTCAGGAGTACAAAAGAAAAGAGATTACCTTTAAATGAAGAGCCTCTTGTATGGTGGAAATTAAATTCACACATACCGTAATCTCTTACCATTAGTACGCCAATATTTGTCAGTATCCCCGGCAGCGTCGCCAGTGAACAATTATTTAGCGGAGCTGGTCTTAATACGAAGGATACCGGAACAGATTGTTAGGTGTAAAGGCCAAATTACTTGTTATACAATATAATTTGCCACTACTAAATTTTGAATATTTATAAAATTAAAAGTTGCAAGTTGCAATTATTTTATATAGTAGATTTGTTATATATCTATTTCTAATCTAGATTTGGTGTATTTGATATTTAATAAAGAATTATATTTGTAAACTTTTTTTTTCATATTATTTACACTTCCGTTTCCGCATCCGTTTCCGTTTCTGCTAAAATTTATTTTTGATATCTGTTTCCGTTTCTGGTTCCGCTAAGACACTTCCGTTGCATCACTAGCTAGTATTATATATACACTTACACCCAGACGCGAGATACCACTATGTTCATCACACAATATTTTTCCGTGGTGGGAGTAAAGACCATGTTCTGACGTAACAGTCGAGGTCTCGATTGCAGTTTAACCTTTGAGCAATATCCTCAATGCCTGGAGACTAAAATCTTTGACCAATGTGTGTTGCTAGAGTCTGATCTACTGCACTGAGACATGGTCCTATACTGCTGACCGTCGTTTCAAGTCGCTTAGCGGCTATGCTCGAGTGATTATCTTGTGATTATCTTTCTCTGCGTGATAGAGTAATGCAGGCATCAAAAGTAACCGACATAACCAAGCTGGCAATGGGACGGCCACGTAACTGGTAGCTTGTAGAACCGACTACCATTGTGGATGAAAAGTTTTCAGTTGCAGTCTCGTACTGGCCATTCAGTGTCAGATGACTCCACGAGATGTAGTGTCGACCTCTGCTAATGTGCAGGAGGTAGGTGGATATTGATGGCACAGGACTTTGGCGACTTATTTAGGTCTATGCTCAGTAGTGGGCTTTAACAGGCTGGAACGACGACAAACACAACTATTAAAAACCAAATGAGACTTAAACTTGATGATATAGTAACGGAGTAGCTGTACGTATTTTGTGATTATGTGGACGAGTGTATGGGTAGATTGTCGTTAAGTGATTGACACTTCATCATTTCATTCATTCATCATCAGCCGTGATAGTCGACTGCTGGACATAGGCCTCCTAATACACCCCATCCATTAGGCGGTTGTTTGACCGTATCCCACCACGCTGGTCCAATGCGGTTGGTGGTGGACCGACTATTTTCATGGCCATCCGACGCATGGATCATCTTCCTTTTCAGACAATTGGGTGATCGGCCCAAATTGCCCTAACCAACTAGGAAACAACAATGAAAATTTGTTGATTCCCGCAGGATTCGAAACCACGACCTCCGGTTTCTAAAGCACACGCCCATACCATTAGGCTACGGAGGCAGATTGACACTTAGCATTACTAAAGAATAGGCACATCGCGTACTAGTAGTATCTACGTATTGCTGGGGTTATCAAGATAATACAGCAATTTTAGTTTAATGTTTAATAAAGTTGCAAAAATCATCGTCCGAGAGAAAGTGTATTGCAAAAATATATGCGAAACCGCAGAAATATATATATAAATATTTGTGGCGTACACAAATTAACGAATTTATAAATGTTAATAAATTATTTTATTTAAATTTAGGAGGGAACGTATTATTATAGCTTATTTTATTAAATAATAATATCCTCGCCTTCATCCGCCTGTTTTAGTCCACTGCTGGACATAGGCCTCCTCTAATGCATGCCTTTTCCATTGGGGCGTTTTTGGACCGTATCCAACCCGCATTAGACCAGTGGGTACTTTTTCGAGCTGACGCATGATTCATCTTACTATTTTCCAGATAATTGAGTGATCGACCCAAATTGTCCCAACCATCCAGAAAACAAAAATAACAGAAAGTTGTTTCCCCGCGGAATTCAAACTCACGACCTCCGGTTTATAAAGCAAATTAAGGTAAGGGCACTTAAAACACGGAGGCGGTATAATATCTATACAAATAATTAGAATCGGAGAGTCTGTTTGTAACTTGCCACGGAAAGATAGTTTATTAGTAATATATAAACCACGCAGAAGAAGTCACGAGCAGCTGTTTATTTTAAATTAATTTGTATTTTTATTTATCATTTAAACTTTAGCTGTGTTAATTTAAGTTGTTATTTTTTTATACTTTAAGCTTTCTACGTAAGCGACGGTAAATAACATGGGATGTCTTCTTTGACAACTCTTCTCTCTTTTAACTTCGTTTCCATTTGATTGCTTATTTTATTTCCGTGAATACAATAAGTATAAAATCAACTTTTGACCGATTTTTCACGTTTGTTCTTTAAATTTTGTTACCGACTTTCAGGGCTCTTTCAGTGTCCATAATACATGGATAATTGTTTAAATTTATAATTCTTTTGTCCATCTAGTAAATATATTTGGAATATCTTATAAAAGAAATGATTTGGTGTTCATTTGAATTGTTTTCAAAAGGTGATAAAAATAATAATGTCGTCAAGAAGGTTTTACATATTTCTGTTTAGGTCTATCCGTAACGTCACTTAAATTCTTCCTGTTTGATATCTAATAATTTAATATTAAACTGGAGCTAAGACGAGACATTGTCAGTATCATTTGCAACTTAGGTGTGGTGAGGGCTTACGCTTTGCACACCAAAATTCGTGGGTTTCAATCCTGCGGGGACTCAACTACTTTTATAAGTTGTTTCCTAGTTGGTTAGAGGTATGCGGGTCGATCTTCCGATTGCATGCAAAGTAAGATTATCCATGCGTCGGATGGGCATGTAAAAAGCCGGTCTTACGCATTATCTCTCTCCGGTCGGGTCGGTTATCCGGCCCATCGGGCCAGTATAGAGGAAGAAAGAGTGCACCATGTTTACACGTACTCTTGAGAACTATAATATCTCCTGCGCAGTTGGATTATGTCTAATATAGATAGGCAGCCGTCGTCATAATCGACGTGGAGAACATCATTGGAACGTTATGAATAAAATTTCATTAACATATAGTTTATTACATACTTTTTATTAGCTGTGGTATATGGTTCTATAAATATACGGGAAGGCAATCAACGTAAACGTAATTGCCGTACGTACGTTAAAACGTACGTTAAACACTTTAGATTGGTTACCGTCTGAGAAAGTGGCGTTTTTTCCCCTTAAGAAGTAGTGCGCAAACACTATGGGTATAATTTCTGATAATGAGATACATTCACAAATTTTACAGTTATCTATTATAACTCGCATTTATGATAAACACAGGCTGATGGTGATGATGATGATATAATAAATTCAAAATTTCAGACATAATCTTCAAGATAAAAATTGACAATGACTTAGTAGTCTCTTGCTTTATTTTTTACGACATTATTTAAATAAAATTCTGGTTCTGACGAGTTTAAAATAAATATTGTAAAATAATAGCACGCGCCTTTAGTGATAAGACTGAAGCTAATCTGTGTAATACGGGTAACATGCAATCTGAAACATATGTAAATATGTCTGCATTACAGTTTTATGAATGACTATTATCCAAGAATTATAACCCATTTTCTTATTTGTTGTATGTAATTTATTTTTTTAGTTTATATTACGACTGTCCATTGAACGCTCACAAAAACATATGACAAACTCTCTGTTTAAGTAAAGGTTTATTATCAAGGAGTTATAATAAAAATGTTTAAATTGTTATCATTACATACGTCTATTTCACTACATGTACAAAAACCAAAGGTAGTGTTGTACGTATGGTATTGGGTGCGTTCCACTTGACGTTCACGACGACCACGCTCACGAACAAAAGTGGAATGGATTATATGTCGTTGTGAGCGTATTGGTAACAAATGCAAATGGCGGATTAGTAAAAAGCTGAAAAAGATATAAGCGTTTTTAGGCATAACGTTAATTACGAATATAAAATAACGTACGTATTGACGATCGTCTTTTTTGACGTTGTAAGTTTTAAAAATGGCAGGAATTACTCAACGACCACAACCACGACCCACCTTCCTACATGGGAGCGTGAGCTCGAGTCATGACGATCATGAGTGACGTTTTCGCCGCGACCACAACGACCGTGATCGCTATGTGGAACGACCAAATAATCGTTTTGGGCGTCGGGAACGTCAAATGGAATGTACTCTAGTCCACTGTCACCGATTGTCATCCCTGTGTCAATTCTTCAATGACAACAGTAGACGTATGAAGCAACTTCGATGCCGTATAAATTAACAACGCATTATCAAACTATTTATAAAATACCGTAATAATATCTTATTAACCTTCACCATATCCATTGAACATACAACCAAAATATACGTACAATCTATCAAGAATAGTTCATTTGAGTCATACGCGTGTATTAGGCAAACATAGCGTTATGTGAACGCTTTCGCAACAGTGAACGGTTTAAAGCCACTTGGATCGTGAATGCGATTTATGTAATCCTGGTATCTATTCTCAGGTTACGGCATGACCCTGGGCTTCCCCACCATTCTGATACCGGCCGTCAGCCAACCGACCGATGGAGAGGTGCTACGGTTGGACAACACGCAAATCTCATGGATAAGTAAGGCATTTTAATGTTTAAAATTATTAGTGTTATGATCAACTATAATAATAATTTTAAATTTCGGTCTCATTTTTCCTAGTCATCGTCTTCAGCCTGTATCCTTTTCCATTTGGGGGTTTCGGACCGTATCCCACCAATAGTCGGTGGTCCAATGCGGGTTGGTGGGTGGACCGACTTTTTACATGCCCATCCACCGCATGAATCATCTTACTTTTCAGACACATGGGTGATCGGCCCAAATTTTCCTAACAGACCAAAAAACAAAGTTGTTTCCCCACGAGGTTCAAACCCACTACCTCCGGTTTATAAAGCAAGGGCCCGGCAAAACACAATTTTTTATTTTCATTGTAAATGCCATTGTTTTGAATATTAATTTTTAAACAATATTCTTATGATTAATTTTATAACTTTTTAGACAGATTTTCAGCGTGATATTTATTCAAATGTTATATAAAACAAATTACGAAGAAATGGAATAAGTAAAAAATATTTTTAAAAAGCTATTAGCAATCTACCCAAATCTAACCAAAAACATAGACTAATGCGTGAATAAAAAAATAGATCATAGTCCTAATCTGTGTCTTAATTTAAATATAAATCACGCATCCAGACATCAATATAAGTTATACTACGTCTCATGCTCTTTAAAATATTAATGCTATCTTTTTGCAAACTTTCAAAACAGTCTGTGCGTCTTTATCATATTTATATATAATTTAAAACGCGTATATAATTTTAATCTTAACATTTAGTATTTAGTCTATCGCTGATCTAACATCAAGACATAAAGATACGGTTCGTCAAAGATTAAATGTCATCTAATACAATAAAATACGTTATTTGAGCAAACGTTCACATTTATCTACCTAGTACTTAAGCCGAGCATTATCTGACGAAACTATTTGCTGCATGTTTTGCCTCGCAACAGCACGTTGGCTGTGTATCAAATTGTTTAGAAGTTTTATAATGTTTCACGCTGTTATGTTAGCTAACTTTCATGTAACATTATCAAGCAAAGTTACTAAAATTGGATGCAAATTGAAAATAAGCTTCATACAAACAACTAAATTTTATTTGAAGCAATCAACTGCTCTATGTTTAGTCGGGTAAAGTAAGAAATGAAAATTAAACAATTGTAACCCTAAAAATATGTATAAGTAATAATTCCTTTATAAAATAATGAAGTTATTATTGGCTGTTAAGTACAAGACATTACCTCTATAATACAACACTTAATGGACAATATTGTTTGCACTGTAGGGATTTCAAAAGATAGAAAAGATAACACAAAGTTATTTTCCCGCGGGATTCGAACCCACGTTCCCCTATTTATAAATCAAGGGCCAAGAACGCTAGGCCACAGTTAATATCAATACAACTAATACCAAAATTTTTTATGTCGGTTTTAGTAACCATAAGTAGCATCCTAACATATCTGAACACTTTAATACATCTTTAAGCATATCCGAAATCTTAAACACAGGCTCAATGAATCTGATCGTTGTGCCTTTGGGCTGTGCCATATCTGGAGCGGTAACCTCACCTTTGGGAAGGAGGCGAGCGATGCAGGCTGTCAACCTGCCATTCCTCGCGGCCTGGCTCATGTTCCACTTCTCGCAGACGGCTGGTCATCTTTATGGTGCCCTGTTCCTTACGGGCCTGGCGGGAGGGCTTCTAGAGGCACCAGTAAGTAAGTTGCTGTGAGCATGTCTTTTCTTAATTATAGGTGCTTTTTTCCGAACTACCGTTTGTGACACAATAATGAAGTGAATTTAACCTTTACCTTTAGATTTAATAAAGATATTTTAATTCAAAAAACTTAGTACCGGTTCCATAATAAGACACATTCTTTTGTATCATTAATAACATAACTCCATAAGAGCAAATATTTAAAAGCAAAGTAAAATTTTTCGAACAACAAAAGTATTAAAAGAGTGTTTAAAAATAATATACCAAAAGTTTTACGTAAGTTCTTTCCAAATGGTCATTGTTATATATACTGAAGCTACAGCAATTTGTGGAAAAACTCTATGTTTACAGAAAAAAGCTACCACGCTTTATATACTACAACAAATTTAATATTAATGCTCTGTCATCCAAGGTTGGTAATAGCCAATTGAGACTAGGAACAAATGTAAACAAATTTAATGTCAAAAACTAATGGCGGTAGAAGTTAGGGTAAACTGCGGCCTAACGAAGATAACTTAATAGTAGATGTATGTTATATTTGTATTAACATCTCGAAAAATACACAAAATAAAAATAATCAGACGAAGCTCTTGAGGACGAAACATAAAAATAAATAAGTTCCTCGGAAACTAGACATCAAAAGCGACTTTCATAAACAGAAAAAGAAAACAAGGAACCAAACGAGACGTCTAAACTAAATATATATAAGAATATTCTATATCCTCAAGAGAAACTCCTACATTGCATTTATTAAGTTTTTAAAGGGAAAATAAAAAGTAATCATAGAAGAAAATCACCTTTATTAATCTACGTAGTGAAAGAAAAATCTGAAGTCTAAAAAGAATTCGTTTCGCGGAATACTACGTTAGTGTTTAATTAAAATATTCAAAGAACGCATTTTGCTTATTCAAAGAGGCATAAACAACTTTTCAAAGAAACACATTCCGCTGGTATCGCCCTCGGGACAAACATTAATTTACTTACCTCCAATGAAAGATTCATCCACGATTTGTTTTGCTCTTTAAATTAAATTCAGCTAAGCCAAACAGGATAAATTATTTTATGAAACAAAAGTTAACAAGTTTTATTAACGTTTCATCGCGAAATACTGTAATTTGATAATTATTAACCTTCACAATTGTCAAATTTACAAAACTTTACTGGCATTTAATTAAATTTTTCTCACTTACACTTACACTTGACAATAAAACAATGTTTCGCGACACTCTTTCGACTCCGTCTCAGCTAAAATACGACAAATTTTAATAAGGACAACAAGAAAATTTAAACACGCTTTTTATAAATATTTATATAATTATAATCCAGTGGGAATCGAACCCACGCACTATAAAAGTCAGTGTCACAATAACTAAATAATCTAGCCTAGCCATTCAGTTGCAAAAGTACAAATAGTTAGGTATAAATTATGATTATAATAAAACTATCAGGATGTGTTTCTGCGGGTATATAAATTAAATAAAATACATTATTAGATAATGTGATATTTAGCAAGTGTTGAAATTTGTCATGAAAAAGGAAAAGGCATTTAGTACATTATACTTTTCCACTCTACAATCTCTCAAACATCCGCCTGTCACGTGAAAACATACATGCAATCATTTCTTTGTCACATCGACCAATTGTAGAGTGGAACTTTATAAATAGCCAAACTTAAAAAAATATTTTGTACAGGCAGTAACTTCTAGTCATAAATCAGGATTTTAACAAGGATTTAAAGACATCTGTATCTACAATCACTGAGTTATATCTATATGAACATGTAAAATAATATATTTAATATACAAATATTGTTTCAAATGACAATTATTTAAGTAGAGATTTTGTATTCACTGCTTTATAAAAGTTGGGGAGAGCACAATGGAAAATGGATTTAAAAGTTGATACAATTCCATTATCTGTCCTGTCCTCGGGCTTACTACCTACGCTCTTTTGATGGGGCATTCGGTAAGCCTAGGTTATTCAATTATTTTGAGTACTAAGTGATGTCGAGTCAATTCAATTAATTATGTTGAGTGGACAGAACCTGCTGTATATTTACGAAAATGATATTATTCATACATAACTTGTAGTGTGATAGAGTAGTTAACAAATTTCATGGTACCGTATAATTGAGATAGTTTTTTTTAATTAGTTTATAAAATGGATAAATAGTTATATAGAAAAAAGAATCAATGTTTGGTTTGTGTTTAAGAAGACGATTAATTAAAATAATAAATAAATCTGAACAATTCTATGAATATATATTATCATAACATATAAACACCGCATGTTATGAAAACATTTCTGACTATAAAATTAAGGCTAAGTTCCATAACATAGGAAACATTTTGTTTCTCTTTGCACTGTGCCAGACAGCAATTCTATCGTCATTGAGGTGGCAGGTCCTCTTTTACTGGGGCCGTTCTGGGTGGTACCCCACGGTGCTTATTTCTGCCACAAAGCATAAGTGTGTAAAATGCTACTGTGTTCCAGTTTGAAGGGCACCGTAGCCAGCATGTTCACTGGGTAAACGAGACGTAACATCCTATGTCTCATGTAGGCAGCGCATTGGTGATACCCCTGGCATTGCCGATGTCAATGGGCGTCGGTGATCAGGTGACCCGACTGCAAGTCTGCCTTCGTTGGAAATAAAAAAAAATATTTATAAATTTAGATAACGATGTATTAGACTAAAGTTTTTTATGTTCAGCGAAAATAATAACATCTATTTAAAAACGAGAAACAAATTGGCTAAATTAACTAATATACGGATTAGAATGAAACTTTGGAATATTGACTTTATTAAATTATATGTAACATTTTTAGGCATATCATCTTTTTAATACGTATATGGTCTAACATCTATTCGTACTGATTGATTAGCCGTACACACGGCCACGCAGCCACCGCACCTGAAACGTTTATGTCGCAGGTGCTGACGTACGTGGCGGAGATAACGCAGCCGCACCTCCGTGGAGCACTGTCCGCCACCAGCTCTATGTGCATCATCATCGGGGTGTTCACGCAGTTCCTATTTGGCACGATGCTGTACTGGAGAGCGGTGGCGCTGGTCAACATTGTCTTCACAGTTAGTTTATTCTTCTCACTAACTAATTCTTCTTAGCGTATTGATGAAAAGTTATTGTTCTTTTCTTCGTGTTTTACTTTTCAGACAATTTGCCCTAACCAACTAGGAAACAACAATGAAAATTTGTTGAGTCCTCCAAGGATTCGAACCCACGGCCTCCGGTTTCTAAAGCACACGCCCATACCACTAGGCGCCAGTATGGGGTCTACTAACAAATTGAGCATTTATATAACTGTTTTGGGTTTACACTCACGCGAAATATATATTCATTAGGTATATTTTCGGAATGCGATTTTTATTTTGGAAAATGGAACTTATGGTGTCATGATAGAAGTAACATTTTTCTAGTTCTTATGTATAACATTAGGCTTACTTTTTATTATTATAATATCGTTAAACACTTTTAAATACTATAACGAGCGTATTCTTTTCATTAATACCATCGATACCCGGCATTTATTTGTTATTTTAATTTAGATACTTCTTAAAAGCGGTAAGCTCAATGTTTCTAAGAATATAGAAACTGGAAAAGATAAATGGCCCCGCTGAGCTACTTTTGCCGTGTACATTTTACGCACGAAGTACTTAGACTCAAAAATACTTTAACTTTGTTTAGATACTTAAAAAGTAAAGCCTATTACTCAGGCGGACTAAGCCCGTCAGAGGCCAGGGCAGCAAAGCTGAATGAGGCCCCCAAGTTTTAAGCAAAATGTATTTCTACAAGCTTTTTATTCAGTTCACATTTGTATGCATACGTATTTATGATTATTTCGTTAAAATCTGGCAAGTTAAATATAAATTCGTCTTAAATTATTTAAGCTTAATAAACATAGGTATGTACCTACAATCATCATCATCATCATCATCATCATCATCAGCCTGTGATAGTCCACTGCTGGACATAGGCCTTCCCTTATACACCCCCATCCATTAGAGGGTTTTGGACCGCACCCACCACGCTGGTCCAATGCAGATTGAGTGGTGGAACGAATTTTACATGCCCATCCGCCGCAAGGATCATCTTACTTTTCAAACAATTGGGTGATTGGCCCAAAATTGCCCTGACCAACTAAGAAACAACAATGAAAATTTGTTGAGTCCCTCAGGATTCGAACTCAGGACCTCCGGTTTCTAAAGCACACGCCCATACCACTAATCTATGGAGGCTGTCGGACCTACAATATGGAATGAATATGGTTGAGAAAAATAAAATACGAATCGAACGACAAAAATAGATAAATCAAAGGTAGTTTTTATTTTCAATAGATATGAAGTTAATATTATATGTGTTTTCGTGCCTTCAATTTACTGAACTCTTCAATGACTTCTGTGAAATCATTTTTTTAAAATTTTTCTTTCAATTGAAAGCACGGCTGTATGAACCAGTTGCTCTTGACCCATTATAGATCGAAGATAATTTTTAATTAGTTTAAATTTCGAAAAACTTCTCTCGCATGATGCAACCGAGATGCAAATGGTCAAGAAGTATTAAAATGTAAGCGATGTACAGGGTAAAGATCCACTGAAATCCCATTTTATTATATATTGTAGGATTTCTTGGGCTGTCCATTTGGCAGCAACACCCATAGTCGTATCGGTGGCTTTTATATGTCTGCGGTACCTTTTAATTTCTTCCAAAACTTGCTCCTTATCAAATTCAATATAAAGATTTATTAAATTATCAACTGCGACAGCCAGAAGAGTCTGAAACTTCTAGCATAAACTTTGATTCAATAATTTGGAAAATATTAGTACGAGGGCACCGTGTGGGCCGACACCCTCCAAAGGAGAGTACTGCGGTATTGAGGAGAACCAGAGGGTGTTGGCGATCCAGGCCGTACAGGGGCTACCGGACCATCTCCGGCGAGGCGGCGTGCCTGTTGGCTGGCTCCTTGCCCTGGGACCTGGATGCAGAAATCCTCGCGTCACTCTTTTCTGGCGCGAGGAGGCAAGTCTCGGGGCTTCAGGCCAGCCCAGAAGAGATAAGGGGCGCAGAGACGGTGCGCTCCCTTGCAATACAGGAGTGGGAGCTGCGGCTGGAGCACCCCAGCGCCGGCCGTCGAACAATAGAACCATACGCCCCGTTCTTAAGTGGTGGCTAGAAAGGACATGGCTCCTAACGTTCCGCGACGCAGGTTCTCTCAGGACACGGCTGTTTCAGGAGGTACCTGTGCCGCGTGGCCGAGAGGAGCCTACAGAAGTGCCACCACTGTGGCGTATGTGCCGAGAGACGGCCCAACACGCGCTGGAAGAGTGCCCAGCCTGGGTCGAGCAACGCCGAGAGCTGCGTGTGTCGTGGGGCACGACCTTTCGCTTCCTGCCGTAGTGCGCAGGATGCTTGGAGCGAAAGGTCGTGGGGCGCCGTCCTTGCTTTCTGCGAGGACGTGATGGCCCGGAAGGAGGCCGCGGAAAGGGACAGGGAGGCCGTGAGTGCCTGGCTATCCGCGAAGAAGGCCAGGGCGCCGAAGAGTGGCGTACGCGCGCAACCTTCCCCTGACACTGGGCCCTGGGCGGCCGGCAGAGGTGCCCACCGCCCAGAGAAGGGCTCAAGAGGGGCGCCGTGCTGTTTGTTCCGGCACGGCGCCAAAGCGACGTTCGGTGTCCCAACACACCGGTGAGAAGAGGCCCGAAGAGGCGAGGCCACGTCGCGCCGGGGTCGCCGAAGACTGTCATCAGCGCCCGCGGCCCCGGCTACAGCGACAAGAGAAAGGAACAACCGTTGGTTTTTTTAGTGGGTATACCGGCCGCTCCATCTTGGTCCGGGGAGCCCCACATATCCTCGCTGCCCCCTCACTTTGGCGGCGGGGAATCCGTAAGCTGGATTTTTCCAACGGCAAAAAAAAAAAAGACTAACGTGACATGTAAATGTAAAAATGTAAAATGTTTCTTCATTTCTTAGTTTCATCGTTATTTCTTTTCCACCTCTTGGATTTAATTTCCACCACTGACAACAACCAGAGACAAATTTATTTGTGTGATTAACAACCTCACATGCAAATAACCGGCAGCAGTACTGTACTTCACTACCCTTCTCGATAATGGAAATTCTGATGAGAAGACCTCTAACTTAGCGACGTATTCTTCGGCTTCCTCAGTATTTTCATTAATTTATAAGTTTATCATTCTGTGTTTCAGCATCAGTCACATCGGATTTTGTATTAACATTTAATAGACCTTTCAACTATGTTTACTGTCTCAATATCAATGAT
This sequence comes from Lamproptera curius, assembly GCA_029286875.1. Taxonomy (NCBI): domain Eukaryota; kingdom Metazoa; phylum Arthropoda; class Insecta; order Lepidoptera; family Papilionidae; genus Lamproptera; species Lamproptera curius. The sequence goes on from JAGSMT010000213.1 coordinate 694,143, forward strand.
TTGTATATTGCATCCCGATTCATCAGTTTGACTAATTTCTATGGCAACGCAACTTTTATTCTCATCAAAGTTTGAAAGTATATATATATATGTATATTTTTCGACTTAAGTAAAATGTAAGTGTATGCTTACAAAGTGAATTATTCACGCTTCCTTCATTCAGGAAGTACCAGCTACACCGACAGGAATACCCCCACCTTATTGGACGCGGTTAGCATAAAAGTTTAATAGTACCACGTAAACACTTTCGATAACCATGCAGGCTTATCTAGATGAAATCATGAAGGTACTAAGGATATTTTTTAAAGTATTATGAAAATCGCGAAAAACATTTGGGGGCCCCCAAGACCTGAGGCCAGGGCGAGCCGCCCTTCCGCCCCTGTTAGTCCGCCACTGCTATTACTTCAATCTGCGTAGACCGTCCTGTAAATGGTACGCGCTCCGTAATTAATTCGATATCCTGCAGGCTGAGTTGTTTAAGTTTTTACGATGCGTTGCCTCGGGTGCTTTGTACCAAGTGGAAAATTGCTTCATTCACTTTTTTACTTTTTGTTGTACATCCTTTGACGCTAGGAATGAACCGTGCTTTGTTCAATGCAATTGTGTTATTTAGCAGGGGTAGATTTGAACGCTAAACAATTGCAAGTGACGTATCATTATATTAACCAGTTTATTCAAAGGGAAAAGCGACCAGATTCAAATTAACTTTTCCTACATTGGTTTTAAAGATAGTAGTAGTCTTTTATTCCTGTATGTTACAAAAAGTACAATTTATAATTATATTCCTATCAATTTAATTAGTACTATGCCGAAGAACTAATGGTAAAATAAAGCAATATTTTATTAATATTAAGCATCACAACACACATCACACACATCATCAGCCTTTGTTAGTCCACAGCTGGACATAGGTCTCCCCTAATACACCCCCATCCATTAGGGGGTTATATTATGTTAAGCATAATTTCATTATAATATTGCCTACTTTATTTTTTTTCTATTCTAGAAAAATTATCATTTGTTTAAACAAAGCAGAATTTAATTAACCAGAATTCTTACATAAATATTACAAAAACAGTTCTAGTTTATTAATATTGCAAACAATATCCAAATCGTAAATTATTTTAATAAAAATGTCTGTAAAAGTTTGATTAATTGAACTAGATAGAGAAGACCAATCTATTTCAATGAATTAATTAAAAACTTTCAAATATATTTATTGTTAATAGTTAAGTAACAAATAAAAACGTGTAAAATTAAATATCCAGGTTATTGCCGTAGTGGCCCTGTTCTTTGTTCCGGAGTCACCTCATTGGCTGGTCTCCAGGAAACGGCACGCTGAAGCACAAGAGGTAAGCTGATAATATATTAGATATGCCCCACATCATCAGATCCTCCAGACTTCATCATCATCATCATCATCAGCCTGGGATAGTCCACTGCTGGACATAGGCCTCCCCTAATACACACACCGCTATCCATTAGGGGGTTTTGGACCGTATCCCACCACGCTGGTCCAATCCGGGTTGGTGGGTGAACCGACTTTTTACATGCCATGCATCCAGACTTATTCAATTACAATTGTAATGCATTTTGTCTTCTATTAGAGTGTAATTAAAATTCACATTATTTCAGGTTATATAGTTTGAGTACATTTATTGATAATGGTTTAACAACAATTTGTAGGACGATAATGTAATTTACTTATGATTATTTTCTAAAAGAGAAAATAAAGATGAAATAAAACGAGCCAGCAGTAGATTTGATTCATCGCAATTCGAATGGTATTATACTGCATTGAAAACGGAATATAAATAGATTTTTGAATGTGTTATGAAAGAAAAAGTCAAAAAGCAGCCTCTAACGAACGCCGTGTAAAACTGAAAAACGATGGCCTCAATCAATTTTATTTTCTCTCTGAAGTTCGTTCTGAATGTACTGCGTGTTTTGAGCGGCATATCGCTTTCTATGAACGTCGGGTCAATGTACTGTGTGTCTCGTTTCGTTTCAATGTAAATTTTATTATCAATTGTTTGTAATACATATCGTTAAATTGAAAATAATTAAAATTGACATAAAATGTAACCATATTTAATTAAAACAAGTAAACAAGCAATAATCTGCACAAAACAAAAAGGTTTAAAAAAACTAATTTGCCAATATGATGTCAGTGAGTTATCCTATCTTTGTATATGGCAGACAAACATTCGGCCCACCTAGTCTTAATTGGTCACCGATACCCATAGACATCGGCAATACCAAGGGTATCATCAATGCAGGCTGCGCATTGATGATACCCTTGGCATTGCCGATGTGTGACCGTGAGACATAGGATGTTACCTATCGTTCACCAAGTAATAATGCTAGTTACGGTGCCGTTCAAACCGGAACACAGTAGAGTTGTCACACTGTTTGAACTATCAAAATATCGATGTATAAAACAAAGCAACATTTTAAAACGTCTGTCTGTCTGCCTGTTTGCTCTGGGTAACTCTCAACGATACATGATATAATTGGGTGTGAACTAAGGCAACTTTTGAAAAATAATCTAAAAATATATTTTTGCATATTACCATGCGGACATAGTCGTGGGAAAATAAAAATCGAATTTGTTAAAACAAAAAAACCTTGATATTAATTCAGGATTTTTGCAAAAAAGTACATACTTTTTTAAATATTTGAATAGTAGTTAAAAATAAAAAATTAACGAAGTTAATTTTCTAGAGTCTACAATGGTTACGGGGTTGGACCACACCGCAAGCAGTCGAAGAGGAGCTTAAAGATATTCAGGCCCTATTTAAAAATAAAAACGGTAAATAGGCATTCATTAAATAATTATTGAAACAAACAAAACTAATTGACAGTGTGCATTTACCATCTAGTTTAGATGTTCATTATCTTTATCACTTACTTGTAAATTGCATAATGTAAAAACCTTAAAAAATTGTATAATATATTCAAAATAAGCAATTACTTCAATGACCTCTAATTGTGCTGATTGAATAATATATATATTCACAGTGAATAACGAGGAAGTAAACGAAACGTGGGCGGAGAAGATGTCGCGCTATACGGACCGAAGTTTCCTCGTGCCTTTCTTCCTCGTCAGCTACAGCTTCTTCGTCGGTCACTTCAGCGGAATGACTACACTTCAAGTAAAGTCATATAACAATTTAATTCACAGTTGCCCTTTCATCATCATCATCATCATAGTCAGGTTTTATCAGTACAATCCTGGACAAAGGATTTTTTAATGAACCCCATGTTCCCCTTTTAATCGACATAATGAGAAAGCTGCCTGAAATTAATATTCTTTGACTAAATTTAACTTTGAATTCAATAAAACAAAGCCTGAAGTCCAACCTAATTAGCATGAAATCGTCGGTTAACCTTATTGGTTAAAGCGCCACTAGAGTTTGTTACCATAAATTCCATGTCTTATTTAGTATACAGTAGTAACTATTTTTCAATCAGTAGTGTGCAATTTTTTGTTATTGACTACGCTAGCCAGAAAAGTGGTCGGGCCACCTGATGGGAAGTGGTCACAGATACATACGGACATCGGCAATACCAGTGGTATCGCCAAAGCGCTGCCTACCATGAGACATAGGGTGTTAAGTCTCGTTTAGAAGTAAATACGCTGGCTACGGTGCCCTTCAAACCGGAACACAGTAGTGTTTTCAACAATGCTGCGCCAGAAATAGGCACCGCGTTGTCACGCAACCAGACCATCTTCTATAAAGAGGACCTGCCGCAGTAAATTGTTGTTGCCCGGCATTTACCGGTGCGATGCAGCAGGTTAACTTGATGCTCTAGTCTTGTTAACTTAGTTACTTAGTTTTAAGTTGGCCGCATGTTTTATGTCTTGATTCTTAAGGGACGAGTTTGATGTGAGCTAAGTGCTCTCGTCTCATGTTTTCAAATCGTTTATGGTACTTCTTTCTATTTATTATTTGTGGCAAAATATAATAGCGATGACTTTAAATCCATAATTAAGGCAGCGGCGACAAATAAGACCATTATTAAGTCTGAAAATTTTGTCCAGGAACGTTTGTGTATTAAATGTAAAATTTATGTAAGGGTTTTTAATAATATTACAATTGAATAATTAAATTTGTTTTTATTTACAATCAAAATTTGATTACAAAGAAAACAAAATATTTTTGGTTAGTTTATTTATTCAAAGGCTCTTATTCACGTCGGAATGTCTTTTTCAAACCCTAGGATTGTTTCACAATCAACTAAAAGTGTACATTTTTATTTTCTATAAAGATATTTACATTTAATACAGTCGTAGGCAGTCCATTGAGGTTATTATTCGTAAATATATTTTATTAAATGGACGTTAAAATGCTAAATGGTGTAACAGACATATGCTGTGTCAATCTTCCAATCGCTGGAGGCGCCATTGGACAAGTACAACGCTACTCTGGTGCTGGGGCTGATTCAGATGGCAGGGGCTGCCACCTGCGTGCTGCTTGTGCGAGTCGCTGGGAAACGAACCCTGACCCTCGTATCGACAGCCGGCGCGGCGGTCTGCTGCCTTCTTCTGTCCGGCTACGACGTTTACATACAGACGGTATGTCTTTTCATAGATTATATTTTTTTTTACACAGATGGTAGTTCTTCTCTAAGCTTCTATAGATTTTCACATACGAATTTATATTAAGTCAGATTATTTTCATCTCAATACATACTAATCCTAAGATTCAAGCAGTGATCATTTGGTTTATTGTTTTCATTATTTACAGTAATTAATTGTCAATGTTTGTTGGCCAATTTAATTACGAACGTTGAATACAAGTTGCATAAATAAGTAAATAAAGGCTAAGTTTAATTTTTATATAAATCGAACAAAAAATCACGAATGTAACTATAAACCAGGCAATGCAACCGTAATATTGAAAATCGCTCAGCTATGTGTCACGAAATAACAAGGCAAAAATTGAAGTGCTGGACGAAATTGAATAGTCAGTTGAATACATATTTCTTAAGGATCTATTACGTTGGAGAACTTGTATTCTCGTCTTACGTCTAGACGATCTTTCATACCTAGCCATAGATATAATATAGGTACTGAAATCTGATTCTAACCTGCCTTAAACTTAATCTAACCAACGTCTGGATATTAAATGTAATTTGATTTGTGAAAGATCAGAATCGTGGAGATATTTCTGAGAAAAAGTTTTAAAAAGTTTCTGTATTTAAGACGTTTATTATTAATGTTGTAGAAAAATATATCTTAATAAAAAGTTAAATAATTATGAAGGCACATATATATATTGTTCTAACAATTAAATAACGCGCAATTAATTTATTTTACGTATTTCAAGCTTTTATTTACTAACGTTATTAGATTTCATCTCATAAAGTATGCAAATGTTAGAATACTATTTTGAAGGATTCAATAACAATTTATATATTGATATACTCTTCCTGTCTGCAGTTGTAATTTAATTTTACCTCCAGCTAATAAGGAGCAACCACCTTCAAAGTCACGAACCTTTGCAAATTAGACACAACGCTAACGATCAATGATTTTTATATTAATTCATTACACAAATAGTATTTTCGGAAAGAATATAATGGCAGATATGTTTCATAATAACGTTCATAAATTTCACCTCGAATGACCTCGTATATAATTTTTTCCACTGTCAAGTGATATTTTTGATATACTAAGTATAAGGTGAGGATTAATTCCTATACTTTTTCATAGTTATGATAGAGATGACTGTGTTCAAGAATCCTATAAACGATTTAGGTTTTACAATTATGTAAAACCTAAATCTAAACCTTAATTATGAGGTTTAGATAAGTTGAGATTTCATTTATAGAACGCCGAGCCGAATACAGCGATTTTGGTCAACGGTTTCGTGCAGGACAACTCAACAGCTAGTCAGACCGGAACTTATTGTACCGCTATTTTAATTATTTGATACTATCAAAGTGATAATACAATAACGTTCATTGTTTAAGTCTGAATATATATTAAATATATTTAAGATACTATCAAATAGGCTGAATACAAATTAATCATATCCATTTGTATTTTAAGTCTGAAATAGGTATGCAATTTACACTCCATATTATCACTTGGTATATGCAAATACCTAATCACTTCGTTTTTACTTTTCTATGTTAGGTATTTGATTCGTCCTTCAATTGTTTGATGCTAAATTTCATATAATAAAGATTTATATGGTACAGTAATGATTATCTCGTGCCATTTGTTAGTCTGTCAAATGAACTTGCATATTCCTTCCGTACTAGAAAAACCCGTACTCCTGGATGCCCATGACGCTGCTATTCTTCCTGGCGTTCATCACGCACACTGGAATTCGTCTACTGCCTTGGATCCTCGTCGGGGAGGTTAAAATTTTTAGTATTTCAAAAATATTTTATTAGCTCTATGATGATATTTGCCTTTCAGTTGTAAGTGTTTTGTGATGAAAATACTTAAAGCCATTCCAGCATATGTAAAATAACTGTTTTTAAATGCTTTCATTGTGATATACAATATGTACATATAGTAAAACATTTTTAATTTTTTTTTCTACTTGCCTGCCTGTCTGTTTTGGCTCTCGAATGGCTGGACCGATTTTAACTTTCACTGCAAGATAGCTGATATAACTAGGAGGAACTTATGCTATATAGTTTTTATCAGTCTTATAGTGTCGGTCAACAGCTAGTTATAATTATAACTAGAATGACTTTAGGATGCCTGTTTTTAAGTCGGTTTGTTTCCTTATACAGACTTTGCTCTTACTTTCGTTATTTATGCGGATCTGGTTACTTTTATATATATTTACTTAAGTTGTACTGTGCAGGTGTTCAGTGCACGCACTCGTGCGGTCGCCGCCGGTCTAGCGAGCGCCGTAGGCTACATATTCGGATTCATCACAAACAAGATATACATATCTATGGTGGACTTACTTTCTATTTGGGGCACTTATGGCTTCTATGGGCTTATATGGTGAGTAGTAATTAACTGGGTTTGGGATAACCTTCAGAAATTGTAAGTAGATATCAACACCGGTGGTAGGTCCCCTTTTTACAGGAGACCGGGTGGGTCTTCTGGGTGGGTACCACCGCAGTGCCTATTTCTGCCGCGAAGCAGTAGTGTGAAAACACTGCTGTGTTCCGATTTAAAGGGCACCGTAGCCAGTGTATTTACTGGCTAAATGAGACTTAACACCCTATGTCTCACGGTAGGCAGCGCGTTGGCGATACCACTGGTATTACCGATGTCTATGGGCGACCACTTCCCATCAGGTGGCCCATCGGGTCCTCTGCCCGCGTATGCCATAAAAAAAAACAGTAGGGTGATAATAAGATAAGATGTTGCTTTTGTTCAACAATAGTGTGATAGTATTTAGCTTCTGTTAATTTTAAGATGAATTTCAATGATCTGTAAGTTTGAAATATCTGAGACAAAATAGACACGGGGTTGATATAAACTTTGAAACTCGACAAAGTGCTGTTCATTCAGTGTCATATATATCTCGTTCTTATTGGTGGTTTGACACAACGTTGACACAGAGTGACAATCGACTATTAACGATAATAGAGGAGCGTTGCCTCAGTGACTCTTCAATACTATAGGACATTCACATTCATCAGTTTCGAGTGTACTCTCGCTAAACTACAAAAAGCATAACTAATATGAATACAGGATTTTTATTATTCAAGACAAATTATTTATTGCTTGGCGGTTAAGAAAGTTTAAAAATTAAAATAGTTAACGCTCCTTTTTGTAGATTGTTGGTTTGGAACCGCCGCCTTAAACCTAAACTTTAAAGTTTCAAAAACGAAGAGTTTACGGCCAAGCCAAACACATCTTCTGCCTGTATTAGTACAGTGCTGGACATAGACCTCCCTAATGCTCGCCTTCTTCATTAGGGGGTTTTTGGACCTTATCCCATCACATTGGTCCAATGCGGGTTGGTGGGTGGACCGATTTTTTAAATCCGACTCCCGGATCATCTTACCTCCCAGACAATTGGGTCTACCACTACCAAGCTTTAAGATGCTATGATTTACTAATAAATAATCGCTTTTCAGCCTGACTGCTTGCATGGTCTTTTTCTTCATATTACCAGAAACAGAGGGAAAGAAGTTGAATGACATCGAGAATCACTTCGCCGGCATTAAGAGGCTCACCAACGAAGTATATCGCTCAAAGGTATGCTTAATGAACTATGTAAAAAGGCCAAAAATGACACGTGCAAGTATCTTAGGAAGTTAGTAAGTTTAGTATTATTTTTTGTAATCGACGACTTTTTAATTTTCTAATCAAATTTATTATCTTGTGAAATTAAACGTATGAAAATACAAGTTATTCTTTCAATACCATAGTTAATAACTTAAGATTAATAAAGTGAAAGATATAATATTTAAAAACGTACGTTTGTGCATGTTTGCATAATGCTCTATTTTAATTTAACAATAATGCTGAACATAAATACAGGGTGGCCCATACGTCCTTTGATATGAAAAAAAATTTGTTAAAATAAAACTAATTACATTATGAATTAAATTTTTATTTACAAAAAGCTTTAAAAAACGGGAATTATTTTTTGAAAATAACATCTTCTAAATCTAATCCGTTGCGATCACGGCACTTTTGCAAACAACGTCTAAAATTGTCGATGACTGCGCGGCACGTCATTGCTGAAATGCTTGTCATTTCTCTGCGGATGTTTTCTTTAGGGCCTCAATTGACCGCGGGTTTGTGTCGTATAATTTAGCCTTAAGGTAGCCCCACAAAAAAAAAATCCATCGGGGTCAGATCTGGACTACGTGGAGGCCAGGAAATGTCCCCTCTCTTAGAGATCACTTTGCCAGGAAAAATTTGACGGATAACGGGCATAGCAGTGTTAGAGTAGTGTAGTGTTAGAGGTGTGAGAAGTGGCCCCATCCTGTTGAAACCACGTCCTGGCATTAAAGCCTGAAAAGTTTTGCAATCCTGTTATGAAAAACTCTTCGATCATAGCCACATATCGCTCCGACGTAACAGTAACTGCGCGCCCTTGTCATCCTTAAAGAAGTAAGGCCCTAGGATACCATGGGCTGACATAGCGGCCCAAACAGTCACTTTCGGACTATGTAAGGGCTTCTGATGCTTAAGTTTTAGATTGATGGGGTCCAATAGCGGTAATTTTGTTTACTAACATGCCCGTTACGATGGAAATAAGCCTCGTCAGAGAACATTATGTTATTGAAGGAAGTAAACCGATTCAACATTTCATTCGCATAATTTTGTCTTTGAATACCGTTAGTTTCCTTTAATTCTTGAACCAACTGAATTTTGTAAGGGTGCATATGTAAATCTTTCTTCAAAATCCGTTGTAACGATGTTCGGATACGTTTAATGCTCTGGTGCGCTTACGAGTTGACTGTGTCACTGTGTCTATGTTTTATTCCGTACGTGACGTCCTTAAGGACCCAACCGCGGTTTATAGATAAACCGTTTATTTAACGTCGAACCGGTCTCCTCGAACTTAGCAACCCAGTTCTTAATCGTTTGAAGAGTTGGAGTGTCGTCAAAGTTGTAAACCTTTGTGTCTCGAAATTAACGCCGCACAACGGTTGCCGAATTGTCGTTTTATAAAACTCGCGCACAAAACGCACGGTCCGCTCCGGTAAACGCTCCATCGCGACTAAATTCCCAGAAACCGGAGTTACTCTCCGCTTCCCTGCACCGCTCACTCGCGCCCTGGACGTATGGGCCACCCTGTACATAATATATATTTTTATCTGTTCTTTAAGTTAGCGAGTGAGGGTGCGTATTTCTGCCTCAAAAGATTAGTGAAAACGCTACTGTGACCCGTTTTAAAAGGCGCTGAAGCCTGTTTATACGTTCTCCAGTCGATTACGACTACGGCGGCCGATCTATATTAGATATCCAGCCAACTACGCAGGAGATATTATAGTGCACAAGTGTACCCGCAAACACAGGCGCACTTTCCGTTCCTTTATACTCTCAAGCCCGATGGGACGGATAACCGACTCGATCGGAGAGAGTAAGGCGCAGGAACGAGTTTTTACATGCCCATCTGACGCATAGATCATCTTACATTTCAGACAATTGGGTGATCAGCCCGGAATGCCCTAACCAACTAGAAAACAACATTAAAAAATTGTTGAGTCCTCGCAGGATTCGCACCCACACCCTCCGGTTTGTAAAGCACACGCCCTTACCACTAGGCTACAGAGCCTGCTTATAACTGCGTAAACGAAACATAAAATGCAATACCTACTGTTAACAAGTTTTAAGCTCAATTTTAGATCTGCAGGGCATTTTACTTACAATCAAGTCCTGATTTCATTGTCGGTTCAATCATTATACATAACAAAACTGTATTTTTCAGAAGCGGAAAGTCGTGGAAACGGCGAAAATGCGAGAAATCAAAGGCACACTCAATCCGTCGTTTGAAGGAGACAACACTAATATTTAAAGTGTACAATGTTAATATATTTTTCTGCCCAATGAAAAGTTTTAAAACATGTTTTAGTATAAGATCGTATTAGATGTTACCGTTTAGTTTTAAAATAGGACTTTACATGGCTTTAGACAAATACATATTTTTTGAATTCCACCGTGTTGTATCTCGTGAACTTAAGCAAGGCGCTTATTTTTACCGTGTTTCGACTAATATCTTGCGCCTAGAGACATCTTGTGGTCAAATATGAGATTTTCTAAGGAACTAGCTTAAGCACCATCTAGTGGGATACGACATTCATGAAAATTTGATTTGAGTAAAAAAAAATAACTATCTAAATTAAATGTTTTTATAATATCTGTAGGAATATTGTCACCAAATAGATTCAACATTTTTTTTATTAAATGTATATATTTGTTTTAAAGCTTAATATATAATAAACAAATATCCAAGTAAATGACCAGAGCTAGATAAGGTCTGGAGTCTATGGTAAATAGTCATATGTCAACTGCAGTGGCGGTCATTGGCGAAACAACGCGTAGCAATTGACTGCGAAAACCAATCGGAATGTTTTCAGATTAGGCGGCATTTGAGTACAACATTGACCACTGATTGTATTTATAAGATATAAATTTCATGTAAATATTAAAAATATAACGTATGTATTCTCAAAACAAGTTACTGTATGGCTACCAACCAGAACTATTTTCACCTGTTGTGATAATTTCAGTCGTAATGAAACATGCATGTAAATATCAAGTACTGGGCGTTCTAATGTAAGATAAACTAAATTAAACTCTTAGGACTTTTTTAATCTGTTTTATTTTCTGATAACCTTATAGGTACTTAATGTTCAATAAATATTAATTGCTGTACATCAACTACCCCAAGCACGAAAATCTAACGAGATCGTAACGTTAACGTATCGCTCCTTCGATACGTTAATCATAGAGTAGAGTTAAGTACTGTTAATGATAGCTTATGTACTGTTAATGTTAAGATCCGTAGCACGAACAAAATTTTGCCAACTATCGTTAACTCGTTTCGAAAACATTAGTGACATCACCCTAACGTAAGTAGGGACGTGGTTCTCGTGGAATGAAATGTTTAACATATTAAATGATAGGTTCGTTCGGAAACTTAACTAACTAAAATTTTAAACTATTGAATTTACGGTTTATCTATTAACTAGTGCATATAACACGAAAAACATACCTAGACATATGAAGAAATATACTTAGGAACATGATATGACATTATAATAGAAGGAATGAAACATTGTCTTGGGTATCGAAACTATAAGATTTGAGTTCCGAACGAATCCGCTTAACATCGGTCAAGGCCAAGTTTGTTTGAGTTTACTTAAGTTCTTGTGGAGAAGAAAGTTTTTCATTGTTTTTGTTGAGTACTAATTTGAAAAAAATAATTACGAGAACTAGCCACACACAGTGTTCTACAATGATGGAATTTATAGAAGCGTAAGTAGTTATAAACATCTAATTTATTAAACAAGTTATATTATCTCAAGTGCTTCAGTCTATATATGTGTAATGTGCCATACAATTTATATTAAAGCAATGGAGTTTTATCAAAACAATTAGGCGGTCCACGAGGTCGCAATTTCATACAGAAGAAGTGGAAAGGGATAACGGATTTATTAAATAGCAATTCTTCAGGAGATCCCAAGAGTGAGGACAAATGGCGTAAGGTATGTCAAGTGTTAACTCAAGGGACGCTATTTTTTACTGCAAAAGCACTTGACTGAATCTACTAAATTTATTTTTGTCAAGAAATTCTAATTTTAATTTTGTTAATAAAGGTGTGAGTGATTACAAGAATAATTGCACAAATAGTTGCGCGAAAATTAACAGTGCTGCTGGTGGTGGACCAGCACTTCATTTGTTATTAACTGATCTGGAACAAAGGATCATGCAGATAATTGGAGTGCAGGCAGCTACTGGTATGGGAATAAAAGAAGCTGGGTTTCTGGTATGGGAATAAAAGAACTTTTAAATGAAGTAATTTTTATTTTCAGGAAAAAGTTTCAGTAAGTTATCAACTTGAATCTAAAAAGCCAAATGTTGAAATTAATTTAAAGGAACCAGAAATAGGTGTGTGTGTGTCACTTTTAATTTTAGATTTATCGAATTTGTTTTTTTTTTTATTTCTACTTGTACCCAACAACTCGTTAGAAATCTTGAAAAGCGTACCAAATATCAGGATTAGGCAAAAGCAAGGAGGGGAAAATGATGTTAAACTACCAATGGAAAAATAGTTTTTGTTTAAGATATTAGTAAGAGTTAGAGCAAAGATAAGCCAAGATATAAGAAAGCGAAGGTCGTGGGTTAGACTGATCGTAATGTGATTTCAATTAAAGAAATTACTGAAAGAATAATACAAAAGCCCCATGAAATATTAAACGCCCTCCACAGATGGTGTATTCCGATTGTAGCAACGCCAGCAGTCGCTCTCCAACTACAGCTAGTTGAAGGAAACCCAGACAGATGTTCAAACAGACAGCTGGACTATCATTAAGACTCTTAGCTTACAAAAATGTACGATGATCTGATATAATGAAGGTCAAAATTTTCCGAATTCCAAAAACTACTGACTCTTAGACAACCTTATCCTCAGGATTCTATTGTCATGATAGCGCACGTACAACACCTTCGTGATCTTACTGTCGATAAATATCGTCAACTAATACCACGACGTTCCAAAAAAAGGTCTCATAAATCCACTAGGATCCATTATAAACAAGTAACTTAGATCACGATGACGGTCTTAAATACGATAGATTATATTCTAATATAAGTCATGACCAAGTGTGTCCAAAAAGTGATAACTATTGTATCCTAAATGTTAGACGGTTTCAAAAACACTACCGAACTTATAAGCAAAAATGGCTTAATACTTGACACACGTTTAAAGAAAGTTGAAAGCACCTTAGGCGAATTGGTAAATAAGGAAAGTAATCGGTTATCATCTTCATACATATTAGGTTTATATAGCTTATTCATGAGTAGTTTTCATACAATTTTCATTCATTTAAGTTAAGTAGAGACAACATTAGCATTTAGAAAGAGTTCTATGTTACACCAATCTATTGTAAATTCCATATAAAACTTATATATGAATTCGGAAAGTTAGTGTATAAACCTAACGAATCAAATTTACTTAGATTAGTAGAAACAATTTCTGTCAAATCTTACATTAAGAAAGATCAGATCACGTTTATAGCGGAGTTCTACTTCCGGATAATTGCAATACAATTTTTTCAAAATGTATTCCTTGCCTATTTTCCTTGAACCTAAAAACACAATTGTAGCCGTTTATCCAAAATATCCACACCTGTTGGCAAACGATGAAAAGTACCTGCCGGTCATAGCTCCACGTCGTCCGCTTGCCACTGGAGACCAATTCCCAGTTTTATACCCGGTGCAAACTTGCGAAGAACAAGTAATGAAGTTCGCTAGTAATTTTACTTATTGTGAACAGCATCCTATTCATATTGTAGACGTCAAGGTCTAGAAAATAAATACCGATAATTGGAACCTCTTCACTAATTCGAACAACATTAACCAAACAATGTGACGAAGATTTAACCAAATACCCGGTGTTTGGGACATATCTTATCTCTGTTGACGATCCTTGTGACCTAGACATTAAGCGAAGTCGGATTCGGCATCACTGGGTCTACACAGAGAAGAGAGCTACAGTGTCACCAATTCCCGTCATAAATCTACCCAAGCTGCACACGAATGCAACCCTATTTAGCATACGCACAGTTAACATGCGTGAAATCATCCTCGACGACATAAAATTCATGTCATACCTATGCGTTAAAAATAGTGAAGTGTTCGACAGTGTCATCAAAGACCGATCCTAAATTCAGTGTTTTAGCCTATAGTACTTTATGTTTTGTAATCTTAATCCTCATAACGTTTCTATGTTATGTGTTTACATATAAGATTTTAGAATTGATTGACTCTGGGCGAAATCATCGGATTTTCCAAAAATAGTGAATTCCGATAATTTCTCTCTTAGGGAGGGAGGAGTTATGCATCACCCTTCTGTATGAGACTAGAAAGGGCTTGTCCAGCAATTTCGCAATTCAGACATTTGAGTCTTTCTCACAGTCTTCAACCGTGAGAAAGCATAGTAAGTAAAGAAATATAAATGATATTACTTTTCTGAGAAATCTGAACAAGCGTTCCTCGGCTAATGCAGCTCGCGTTATTAATTATGAACTAATTTTAATTCATAACATTTAGTGCGTCCATATCGGCAACACCTATCATTGTTAAGTTACTTAAAGTCTCAATGTCGGCATTTAGTTTTTTGTTATAGTTTTTAATAACATAATTTAATGGTGCTCCCGAAATTTGACCCGCTATATAAATAATTGATCTAGTAAAGATAGAATATATTAAGTGAAGGAAACAGTCATAAATCCACAAATTGCATGCCTCAGAGTCTTTAAAAATAAAATATGATTGTAATATTGATAAGTTGAAGGTGTTCAGCCAAATATTATAAAATAGGTATTGTTTAGATACACGAGCAAAATTAAACGAAAAGGTTTTTTTTTTAATAAATGTGATTAAAGCACAAAATATAAAAAATAGTTCACTTTCTTCATAACACGTTTATTTTATTCTTAATAATGCTTTATTTTTTTAAAGAATAAAAGAGAAGAGTTTACTTTAACACGATCGTAGTAATGCTCCCTATTAACAAATATTGTTTAGACTTTCTCCACCTATGCGCATAAAATGTCATTTCAAAATTACCTCTAGCATATTGCCTTCCTACTGTTAGTACTATTTTTCATCGGTGTTGTAAATGAAGAAAGCCAATACGTTTTTTCATCTATTCATAATAGTTCTATCTGGTGACAGCTATTTTAATTGCTATTGTACTATGAACCTAAAGTTTATAGCAATATTTACAATAAATAATTCATATATCGCATTGCAGACATGCATAAGTGAGTGAGGCACCACTTATTATCACGTGGGCCGTATGTTCGATCCACAGAGATAATGAAAACAATCTCACCTTAATTTATCCTGAAACTTGCCTTTAAATATCTTTTTTGCTCAAGTTGATTACAAAGAAACTTGAATGACTCTTTATTCTACCGGTATCTATCTTTGAATTCCGCATCATTTATGTGCACAGAATTATTTTACTTCTTCAAAGCAACTCTGCATGTAATTTCCCTATACGTAAAAAACTAATTGATTTATGTTTAAAAAATATAACAATATGAAACGATTGGACAGAGGCAGGTACTTACCGTAGCCGAGTGCTTGCAATTGTAGCGTTTTATTGTTTATAAGTTCCAAGTATCGTTTATTACGTGACGAATGTGACGATAAAAATATTGTTCGTGCTACCAAAATTAGTTACTTTTACGTACGATAGGGGCGCTGTACAAATCTCATACAAATATTATTCGATGACGTTACGATTACATTTTCGCAAGTTATTCATGCTATTTATTCGATTCGGGGTATCTATATATCTTTGCCATATTCGTGAAAGTCCAGATTTCATATTGTACTCGATAGAGATATATTTTAATTTGGAAACTGAAAAATAAAAAAATCTTCGAAATATAGTGTTTACACGCATACAACGTACTTCTTGCGATACTGTAGAAGTGCGTTGGAACTATAAAGGAATACCGAAAAAGATTACCATTATATACTATAGTAAGAAAAGATTTTCATTTGTAAATATATACGGAAAACTTTGTATTTATTGTGCTCTCTGTATTATACAATGACATTATTCATTCAGCCATTGGACACTAAAATGATAGATTGTTCGGTTGTCATCGTATTCCGATAAAGATCCGAGTTTTCCCGAAGGAAAATAATTTCTCACTAGATATAAACATAGTCTGATAATAAATAATCAACAACAATTGCTAGTGAGTATAAAGATGAAGACAATTTTAATACAAAAATACTTATTATATTAATAGCATCTTGTTTGAAATGTTTACAGGCGACAGTCTAATTACTTTATGTTTATAAATTATTATATAATCGAACGCAGGTTATAAATAAGTTAACACCAGTGTGACTTTGGCACTTGGAAGGGAAAATAAATAACAACGTTTATGCGTACAATTTAATAAATTGTTCCCTCTAACGGCGTAAGCGCTGCGGTTGCGTGACGGTGGATGGCGGGTAGTGGCCGTGGGTTCGACGGTGGTTGTGGAGTGCGGTGCCCTGAGAATTGTAAGAACATGTGACAAATGGGAAATTATTTGTTTGGGATGTTAATTCATACTGGGTAAGAAAACCTTACACCGGATGCAGATACGATTAAGCGAAAATATTTCGCTTATAATTAATTCTATGGGTCTCATGACGTTAGGCCGTTTGGCCTCGTCTGCCTAGATTTTCAATAACCTTACCAATAAATATTTAACCAATATAAAATTAGGTTTTTACACTTAAAAGTTTGTTCATAAAATCGACTGTTTTTTATAAAAAAATTGTCATAATAGTCTCTAGAAACAGTTGATATATATGATATAAATACTAGCAACCCCCAGCCCTCCTTGCGGGTGGAATTTCGTACAATCCGATCTTAGCTGACCTCTACTCGGCAAAAGGAATATTCCTACGAATTTCAAGTCCTACGCCTTATAGTTCCAGAGATATCGTGATGAGTCAATATATAGGTGGGAATCTCTTTATATATATATATATATATATATATATATATATATATATATATATATATATATATACATCTTGAAGGACATCTTGCGTCTTACATGGCGTTATTTACCGATGATGCCGTCCAACTGACTTTGTGCGTCTGGAATACGGACGCAGATTGATGACCCTCATTTTTAGCCTCACAGGTCCCTTCATGTGTGTTAGAATGCTAGGGCAAAAATTGGCATGGACGTAATTTCATCAAAACAGTGTCTTTTAGCGTATCAATATAGTTCCGCCATCGTCCGACAGAAATTTGGAGGGCACTAGTGTTCAGCGTATACTTTACCACGTATACTTTGAGTTCAGTTCACCGATCTTATCATGTCCATTGAATATGCTTAATTTGTAAAGTTTTTATCATTTTTCGTGATATCAATCTTGCGTCTCTTAAATTTCCTTGAACGGGCACTAGGTACGGTGTCCGAGGGCCTATTCAGGGGTTCACGAGGGACGCATAGGCTGCGGGGCGCAGGGCGGCGAGCTTGCCGATGTTTGTAAAAACAGACATGTGCCGCCCGTGATGCAAGCTGATCACCAAAGTGAAGTGTTTGCAAATGCGTTAAAGTGGTTATTTATTTGGTGTATTTTATAGTTATTGATAATAATACATGAATCACAATGAAAAAATACAAGGATTCTTTAATTGTGAAACTTTCTTAAATTTACATAGGCAAAATTCGTTAATTGTTCTCCAAGTAGTGTATTTGTAGAAAGACTTCTTCAACGTTATAAAACAGATAAATTCCTACCAAATCAAGGAATACCTCTCGATGTTAATAATTCCTTGTCTAATGTATCTTTCAAGCCACCTAATAATATAAGTTTAAGTAAAATTAGTTTTAAAAGCAGTTCTCCTTGCCTATGTAAATGTTAGGTAGGAATTTCACAGCCTTACGAAATCAGAACCAAATGAAGAGATTATTTACGAAATTAATAGTGAATCTCAAATAGAAGATAATTCTAATGATAAGTACAACAATTATCCAAGGCAAAACCCAAAAGTTCAAAGGTTCGAGATAAGTTTATTTTTTTACTGTGTTTTAAATTTTGCTCGTCATTTACTCGACACCATATTTATGAAAACTGAAGTCAAAAATTGTCAAAACCTTGATAGAGAAAAAGTGTTTGATCGCGCACTTATTGCCTCAGAAAAGATTTTCGTAAAAGAAATTTAAACGTGTTGTCATTAGAAGTAAGCTGGCCGCAGTACCACTTCTGTTTATAATAAAGTTCAAGATGATATTAAATTATATTATCGTTTTGGCATATTTTTCTTCGACACCAAATCAATTTTGTTTGGTAATCCCGTTATACAATACAATTTATGGCTACAAAGTTTGGAAAAGCATGCCGAATTATCGGGGCAGAAACAGCCTAAAGCAATATCCTACTGAGCTCAGAAACATTTACCTTATCACAATTTTTCCATGCCTGAATATGATGAAACGACTAGCTACATTCATGGGCTATACTAATGAATACATAAAAGTCTTGAGGTTGCCAGATGACGTATACCAAACCGCTAATATCAAAGCTTCTCATTCTTATGGAAGATGGAAAAGTGCCTTACAAAGGAAATCTCCCGAAGGTTTAATGTTTGAAGGGAGCTTTGAAGGCCGTGGACAACAAGAAATTATAGACTTGATGCTGAACCTCAACCACTTTATGGAATTCTGATTAAACAAACATGTTGTAATTTTAAATCCCTACTAGGTTGGACCATCTGGTTCAAAATGATTCTCCAACATGCATGCCTTTCTCAATTTCCCTTTTCTTTAAGAGTGAAAATATAAAAAATCTTCGAAATATAGTGTTTACACGCATACAACGTACTTCTTGCGATACTGTAGAAGTGCGTTGGAACTATAAAGGAATACCGAAAAAGATTACCATTATTATATACTATAGTAAGAAAAGATTTTCATTTGTAAATATATACGGAAACCTTTGTATTTATTGTGCTCTCTGTGTATTATACAATGACATTATTCATTCAGCCATTGGACACTAAATTGATAGATTGTTCGGTTGTCATCGTATTCCGATAAAGATCCGAATTTTTACCGAAGGAAAATAATTTCTCACTAGATATAAACATAGTCTGATAATAAATAATCAATTTAACAATTGCTAGTGAGTATAAAGATGAAGACAATTTTAATACAAAAATACTTATTATATTAATAGCATCTTGTTTGAAATGTTTACAGGCGACAGTCTAATTACTTTATGTTTATAAATTATTATATAATCGAACGCAGCTTATAAATAAGTTAACACCAGTGTGACTTTGGCACTTGGAAGGGAAAATAAATAACAACGTTTTTGCGTACAATTTAATAAATTGTTCCCTCTAACGGCGTAAGCGCTGCGGTTGCGTGACGGTGGATGGCGGGTAGTGGCCGTGGGTTCGACGGTGGTTGTGGAGTGCGGTGCCCTGAGAATTGTAAGAACATTTAACAAATGGGAAATTATTTGTTTGAGATGTTAAAACCTTACACCAGATGCAGATACGATTAAGCAAAAATATGTCGCTTATAATTAATTCTATGGGTCTCATGACGTTAGGCCGTTCGGCCTCGTCTGCCTAGATTTTCAATAACATTTGGATCAAAGTGGACGTCAATACGAAATTTATGTAAACAACGTAACGCATAGTAACGTAGTGAAACGTCTGATTTTCTCTGTTTCAGTTGCGGAATGAAAATCGCCTACTAAGAACGCCATACGTACTCTTACGCTTGGTTGCTATGAGTTACTTTATTCACAAAACTGTCCCATCTTTCATTCAAATATTATATAGGTTTTAAAGGATGTGATATGACGCGAACGAAGAAAGTTAAAATTAGTTTTACCATTAATATTTAACCAATATAAAATTAGGTTTTTATAAAAAAATTGTCATATTAGTCTCTGAAACAGTTGATATATATGATATAGATACTAGCAACCCCCCAGCCCTCCTTGCGGGTGGAATTTCGTACAATCCGATCTTTGCTGACCTCTACTCGGCAAAAGGAATATTCCTACCGAATTTCAAGTCGCTATGCCTTATAGTTCCAGAGATATCGTGATGAGTCAATATATAGGTGGGAATCTCTTTTATATATATAGATAGATAGATATTGAACTTACTGATTAAGATATCTCTGAAGCTATAAGGTCGATTGACTTGAAATTTGGTGTGAATATTTTATTGCCAAGTATAGAACAGCTAAGAACGGGTTTTACGAAATTCCACCCTGAAAGGGGATTGGGGCGTTATCACGCGAACAAAGTCGCGGACAACAGCTAGCATGATATAAAGTTACATATCACCTGAATGAATCGATCTCCGCATAATTCGCATATATACGGTTTGTCGCCAGTGTGCCGTCTGACGTGCACGTTGAGGTCGTTGCTCTGCGAAAACGCCTTCTCGCAATAGGGGCATTTGTATGGTCTGTGGCCGGTGTGGACCCGGCTGTGACGCGACAGCTTGTTGCTGCGAGAGAAACCTCGAAAATACGATACAATGTACAATTGCAATAAATATATTAATATGTGGTAGATCATCATCATCATCAGCCTGTGATAGTCCACTGCTGGACATAGGCATACCCTAATACACCCCTATCCATTAGGGGAGATTTGGACCGTATCACGACGCTGGTCCAATGCGGGTTGGTGGGTAGACCGACTTTTTTACATGCCCATCCGACGCATGGATCATCTTACATTTCAGAAAATTGGGTGATCGGCCCAAATTGCCCTAACCAACTAGGAAACAACAATGAAAATATGTTGAGTTCCCGCAGGATTCGAACCCACGACCTCCGCTTTCTAAAGCACTCGCCTATACCACTAGGCCTCGGAGGTAGTTCGGAGTTGTGGTAGATAGGACTGCTTTTTACGAGACCTCCTGAGGTATACGGCGGTCCCATATACCCCAGACGATGTATGGAAGTGCCATAACGGTGCCTACTTCTACCTGAATTTGAATCTCTAAACACCAGTTCAGGTGTTTAGAGATGAGACAAATTGAATCAATAAAAAAAACAGTTTCGAGACTACTACGTGTATTATTTTATTGTATTTTTTATAGTACAATAACACAAACTAAAATATTTGTTACTTTGTATGTTTTCACTAAGCTCCGAAACTGCTGAACAGATTTGAAATATTATTTTAGTAATGGATATCTACGTTACCCTTGAGTAACATACGTAATTTTTTGCCAAAAAAATAACACGGTCAGATATGTGGAAAACTGCCTCCGTAGGATAATATTGGTAGTTTCGTGTACCTTTGCCGCAGATACCGCAAACGTAAGGTTTCTCGCCGGTATGCGACCGCCTGTGACACTGCAGATCGGAGGACCGAGGGAAACCTGCCAAATATAGGGAAACTAATTAAATCTTTACTAATATTATAAGGAGGAATTCTTTCACGAGTAGAAAACATAGTTATACCTTTTACCCCAGGAACATCCCTTTCCGGCATAGCCGTGAACGGGCAGCTAGTATTTTTTTTTTCCAGCGTAAGTTTCTAAATTAT
Source organism: Lamproptera curius (assembly GCA_029286875.1). Lineage (NCBI taxonomy): Eukaryota > Metazoa > Arthropoda > Insecta > Lepidoptera > Papilionidae > Lamproptera > Lamproptera curius. The sequence continues at coordinate 715,870 of JAGSMT010000213.1, forward strand.
AACTATATTATTTATACATACATATAAATAAAATTGTATTGTCTGTTTGTAAAATAAAAGTAACCGTTTTTAAATGATTACATTGTGATATAAAACCGGTATATATACAAAAATAAGAATAAAAGATAGTTCATATAACTGGGAGCTATTTGATAACGCTAGTTTATAATATAATTATAATTAACACTTGATACAACATTCACATGGGGCTCGTTTTCGGGTTTCTCCACACCTAGATATGATGACGATGCCAATGATGAATAAACTCCGCGGATATCTTTTGAAATTCGTCCCACTGAGAAACTTTTTGTTTAATGAAACATTTGAGCAACCGCACCCTTGTCGCAGAAGTCGCACTTGTACGGCTTCTCGCCCGTGTGCCGCCTCATGTGCACGATCAGGTTGGACGAGTTGGTGAAGCTGCGGCCGCAGTACAGGCAGAGGCACGCGTCCGCGGCGGCGCCCTTGACACCGGAACCCCGCACGCCGCCCTGGTGCACCCTCATGTGAGAGCTGAACACGTAATAACGTTTAAAGTCAACACTTGTTTATTTATGAAACATTGCACGTTGGAGCAATGGTGTGTGAAGTGGTAACAACACGTCATTGATTTAGAAGTTAACACTATATATATTCATTCGTGATTCGTGGCAATGTCACTGATAGCAGAAATGTGTACGCTAGGCAACCGGTTATCGTTGCTCAGGTACCTGCGCACACGGGGTTAATTCGGCATGTAAAAAGTCGGTCCACCCACCAACCCGCATTGGACCAGCGTGGTGGGGTACAGTCCAAAACACCCTATAGGAAAAGGCGTGCAATAGGGGAGGCCTATGTCTAGCAGTGAACTAGCACAAGCTGATGATGATAACAATGATGACTATGTACGTGTGCACAGGACATTCTCCATACATTGCCCGGGCCACTAAACGAAGTTCCAGGACGTTAAATTAATATGTATAGAGAAAAAATACTTATTTTAAAATTAAGGAAAATTTATATCATGGGATAGTTAAAATCATAAATAAAAAAGAATTTAGCATGTCTAAGCTTCATTGATAATATTGAAATGGTTGCCATAGATGACATATATAATTATTCATCCATGTAAAGATTTATTTACGGATTTAAAGGTATAAGAATAGATTTTCATTTCGATATAACATTTTATATTTTCGTGAATATTTTTTTCTATACAAATTTTAATAATTTACTTGAGCGAAAGTGACCCGTGTCCATTGAACATTATCATTTCCCTTACCGTAGATTATCGCTGCGATGGAATCTCTTCTTGCAGACTTCGCACTCGAAGTATTTATCGCCGCTCTTATGATTCTTCGTGTGCTTTATGAGTAGTTCTTTCCTGTAATACGATTTAAGACATAAGCATAGACTCAATTTGACGTATATTATAAATAGTTGAACACACCGTTTGCTTTTTACATAAATAAGAGCAAAAAGATTACTAATAAAGGCAGAATCACTATATCTATTTACTGAGTCGACATTAAATTTAAAAATTTTTATGGTATAGTATTAAAGAGAAATTTTATAGTACGTAGTGGGACTCCGTTAACATGGGACTATCTTTTAAAAAATAACGAAAAGCAGTTGTGTATAAACACTAATGTGTTCCCGATTAAAGGGCACTATAGCTTTGGTAATTTTGGGTAACGGAATGTAACGTATAACGTCTCAGAGTTGCGAACGGATTTTTGTCGTCTTACATTACGTTTATAGCAAGACGAAGTCACTTACCTCAGGTCAAATATTAATCTAATAAATTCAAAATTAATAAACTAAAATGGAAAAATAACACAAACATATAAACCTTAAGAGGAAGTTTCCGTTCTGTCTCGACGATCTGACTCCATCATCATCAGCCTTATTTGTCTATAAGTGTACTAGGCCCTTTGTCACCTACCATTAGGAGTTGACCGTATTACGCGAATGGTCAATGCGGGTTGGTGGGTGGACCGACTTTTCATGCCCATCGACGATGGAATCATTTGACATTAGACAATCGGGTGATTGCCCGATGTGTCATAACAACCTGAAACAACAATGAAAATTTGTTGATGCATGGATTCGAACAAGACCTCACAGGTTTTAAGCACTCCATTCATATTTACTTAGGTTGACAAGAATCTGCTAACGCGATTGTACTCATGAGCATTACTGAAACTAATATATAATGTAAATGTGTTGACGTTGTTTGTCCGAATGGACCCAAACTAATATAACGATTTTGAAATTAATGTTTCAACCATTGCAGTTCATCACGAGACTTGACAAGATGTATATTTTAGACATCTAATTTAGATAGTCGAATATTGTTTTAATCGATTAGTTTTATTATTATTTCATGCAAAGTTTCTAAAAACGTTTACAGTTTATGGCATATGAATCTAATTGGTTACGTTGTGGCAATAAATGCGCTGTTTAATAGTAATAAACTGATCTGATTAGGATATTGGGACACTAAAAGTAATTGCTTAAAGGGTTGAGATTTTGGTCATTTAATTTATAATAATGTAATCTATTGCACTTTACAAATAACAGCTTCATAATGCCGTTATTTTATACCAGGCCATTAAATGAAAAAAAAATAGCTACCTAACATGCGTGTAAAATTGTAAGTTGTATGATTTTATAAAAACGGACCAAAATTAGAAAAAGGAAATATTTTGATGACATATTCAACGGCAGATAAGACTGAAGATCATTACCTTAAGTATTGTTTTCAATTTTGGGACAACAGATATAGCCAATCACTACTACCAAACTATGCGCGGGTGCGTAATTCATATGAAACAGCACGCCCCTTCGAAGTTTTCTTCTTTTTTTATCATTCATGGAATTCCTGAACTTGGGGATTAAAGCTTATATAGAGGTACCACGCTCCTGGTATTTCATCAATAATATCACTTCTGGTATTATGTGAGTTCCTAAAATATTGAGGCCTAACCTTGCCAGCCGATGACACGGCATGAAAATTGACGACGATGGCCGTTTCTATTGCGAAGATTGCTGTTTTGCCACCTTATTGAAAGTATGAACCCATGTTTCGTCCACTGTTACAACACGAGACAAAAAATTTTTACAATATTATTAGTAGTTGTACAGCTTTTTCTTGGAAAGCGGACGTGGATGGACGGCTGACGACTGTTTGTCTTCCGTGCTCGTTCTCCCCAGACGAAATTGACAAGTCCAACTGGCGACAATGGAATACGGCAAAGCATAGTCCTCCAATGTTGCCTCCGATTCGCAATGAATCTCTTGCGTCGTTAATTATTCTTAAGAGAGGTTTATAACAACAAGCCATTACTTTTTTGTCCTGGTTTGTCTCCATTTACGAGAACACGTTCTGACACAAATCACACAAATGACTACATCGGAAAAAAAAGCAAAGATAACTGAAAAAAATGTGATAGTAAAACCGTAAAAAATAAAACTGTTAAATGAAGTGCGCAGGCGCGACAATCATATATACAAGCCAGTAATCTATAATACTTTTCTCTGACCCTCTCTTTCTTTTCGTAATCAAATATAATGAACGTTATTTTTTTATTTCTATGTTATTTACGTAGTATAGGACGCCCTGCGGCAAGATGGAGTGACGACATTCTCTAAGTGGCCGGTGTGGGCTGGATGAGAATAGCCGAAGATCGGAAGCGGTGGCGTGCATTAGGGGAGGACTATGTCCAGCAGTGGACTGACACAGGCTAATGATGATATGATGATGATGATGTAATTTTATGTTTACAAACAAAAATAAAGAGACATATTTTGTTATTTTACTTGATAATTTGAATTATGATTTTTTTATTTATTTATTATTTCCTAAAATAATGAATTTCCTAAACATTTTTCTATACTTAAATAAAAACTAATAAAATCAGCAAAGTTTAATTTTTTTTTGCAAATTGAGTCGGTTCTACATAAGCCGAAGGAACTTTGTTCCTACCTGGTGTCCCACGACAACACATCTCTTTTATTAACATATGAGCTACGCCTTCCAGTATTTTTTTGTTACCAAGGAGTATATATATTGTTCTCACAAATTTTTGATCCCTTTTCATCGTTTTAGAAGAATCATCAATCTCTTTTAGGTGACTTGGAAGTCTGAACTAAAATCGACTGACCTGGCCACGATTAAAGCAATGACACTTAACTTTCACTACAATTTTGCTTCAGTTTTAAAATCGTTTAATTTTGATATGACGACAATTTCTGAACCCAGTTTCGGTTTTTCAGTCAGTAGCTGCGGCCGAAACACGGCCGAAACCAAAACCGAAAGTTCGGTCGGACGCTAGTATACTATAAAACAAAGTCGCTTTCGAAACTGATTAATTTAGATGTTTCTAATGTGATGTCGTAAATATGTGAATTTATTTGGGAGCTACTTCAAGATTAATCTCTAAATTAAACATATTTGTATTATCTAAACAAAAAAGTTATATACATCGATTATAAGGGCATTGTGTAATACGTATATTAATGATCGGCATTGCCCCCGTGGCCTAGCGGTATTGGCCCTTGCTTTATAAATTGGAGGTCGTGGGTTTAAATCCCGCTGGGAAACAACTCGGTGTTAACGTTGTTTTCGTGTAGATTAGAACAATTTGGGCCGATCACCCAATCGTTTGAAGGGTAAGATGATCCTTTCGTCGGATGAGCATGTAAAAAGTCGGTCCAATCCACCCTCCAACCCGCATTGGACCAGCGTTGTGGGATACGTACCAAGAACCCCTAATGGAAAAGGCGTACATTAGGGGAGGCCTATGTCCAGGAGTGGATTAACACAGGCTGCTGACGATGATGATAAGAAGCCACCACCCCGCCCTTAAGGCATTTACCGACATTCTGCATTAAACCTAATAAACTAGTCTCACCTGTAGAAGGACCTGCCGCAGGTGTCGCACTTGTGCCGCTGCCCGTCCGCCCTGTGGCCCACGGCCACGCTCTGGCCCGCGTGGCTCTGCAGTATGTGCTTGTTGAGCGTGACCGCGTGCGCGAAGCGGCGGCCGCACGTGGCGCACGCGTGCGCACGGTCCACGCGCGCGCACGCCGCGCGGTGCCGCGTCGCCGACTTGGCGCTCGCGAACACCTACATGTATAGTAATAATATGAACAAATAGGACGTTCAGACAATAGCACAGACAACCTTTTAGCGGATGCTACACGTTATTGAATAAAAAGACTTTTTTCTCCAAATGTTAATATAACTTTGATCGATCAAAAATCCAGGTTTAAGTACACCAAGGGTGAGGCTATTGAGATTAATATCACATTATATCCAAATTTCAATAATGATATGGTTGGGTTTTATATATAACCTGCTCTGAAATTTATAATTGATAAATGAGAATTAATGGCCCAAACATTATGGCTACTATTCGGTATTCGGCCACTTTTGTTTGAATTTTCGAATAATACTCACTATACCGCCGACTATTTAATATTAAGAAACATTATTATGTTATTGAGGATTATATGGGTTCATTACCAAACTGCAATACTTTAGTACGTAAAATTAATCAGTGGTGAGATGTGATGGATAAATACTAGATTCGCATATGATATGACTCACTTTATACGTAACGACCGGAAGGAGCAAGACAATTTTTAGCAAATGGTTGATATAATTTGTTGTAAACTACGAATGCGTCACTGGTAGTTTTTAGAAGTAATCACTTTTTAAAAATATAATAAATAAACAAGTTTAAAATTAGAAAACAAAAATTAGAAAAAAAAATTTTGGACAAAATGGATAGCTGGTAACATTCGATGCAAAGCAGTATTGTTATGATAGTTCCGTGGATTCGTAGGTAGGTTGGGAGCCATTCTCGAAGAAAAGGCGATAGATAGACGTGCTAAGTATATTTTCGTTCATATATAATGTTTCCGTTCTTTGTAGATATAGAATTTCTCCTTGTTCGATTGGCAATAGGCATGATGACAGTAATTAAAAACTACTAAAATACTATATTTATTGAATAAAGCTTGAAGCTTGGAATATAAAATACGTAATTAATATTTATTTTCATAAAATAAAACTACAAAATAAGGCAATCCGCCATGTTATCTTGAAAACGCATGCGCAATACGCACGAACATTTTTGTTTGAATACCGAGTACTATTTGAATGTGAATATTACTAATTCGAATATAAAATAACACAAATCATGGATTAAGGATTTACTAAGGCAAACAGCGCTAATTTGCCTACAATCGACATAATAATGCTGGTAGAGTTTTTGTCGAAATGAAACCTAAACTGGAAATAGATAGTTTTTATTTTTAAATTGAGACCACATACAAAACATTATTACCAAAAATTATATACTAGAACTTACAAAAGTATATAAAATCTTACGTCAAAGTGATCTCCACAAAAATAAAGGTGAGTACTGGGCAATTTTCTTTTTGAATCTCGCCTTGCAAGTTTAGGATACTTGTTCTGTATTGTTTTATTGAACGAATACAAATAGCTTATTAGGAGTTTTTATTAAAATTGAATTTTTTTCCTACTAAACTTTTAATTTCTGCAGAAATATTTCATTCATTGTAAATACTATATATTTCTGAACATTATAGGTCCATTTTTCAATTATTGTCATCATGCCTATTAATTTTTCTAATCTAGATATATGTGATATGAAATAAAATGAACAAATGTTTAGCCATCCTCCTCACTGGTTTTAGCTTATTTTGGCAAAACAACTACTCCAACTGCCTTGAAAGCTTATGATCGCTAAATGATATTTAAACATAAATAAAACCAGACCTTGATATCTATTGCTATAAAAAGGTGGCAATATTATTTGATTTTTTTTTTGAACACTCAAAAAGTTATGATAGTTTTTATAGTGGAAGACTCCAAAGCAAATTCTATTTTAAAAAGTAAAAGAATATATAATAAAAATAGTATAAAAAAATATAAGATTACTTCAGTTTTAAGTGATCTATGATAAAGACTGATCCAAGAGTAATCTTTTAGTAGACAGGAGAAGAGAGTTTAAAGTATAGTAAAAAAGATGTTTTTTTACTATACTTTAACATTAGTAGTGTAGTGTATTATACAATAGAAGTGTTTAGAAATTCCTATTAAAACCAACCGAAGGCGTAAAAAATAGGCATAAAATGTCTTTCATTGCACATGCTGCAAAGAGTTCTAATGACAGGACAAAAGAATGTTGCACTGTATCGTAGTATATATCAATATGTACAAAAAATTTCGCGAGTCCATACGTCTAACTATTGTACATATGTCACTGTAACTGCTTTTTTAAATTTAACAAATCGATAGAAATGCCGATGAAAATCAGACCGTGTTATCCATACCATTTATAAATTTTTAGAAGCCGGGACGGGCCGCCAGTCAGTAATAAGTATAATAACAGTTTAAGGTTCTCCAATTAGGCTTCGCAAGAACAGACCTTATCGCAAAGGCCGCAACGCAATGACATCTCCGGATGCTGTGAGTCCATGTGCGCGGTCAGGGCGGACGGTGCGCTCAACAACGCACTGCAAATAGCACACGCCTGCCACGAGGTTATCGCCTCCTGAAAATAGGTTAAAACATTAATATGGACAGTGCACTTAATATAAAGTAGGTTCACAAACTTAAAAATTTGATAAACATTTTGATATGCATAATATTAATACTAGGGAAAAGCATAATCTTGGTCTTCTAAAGACACTACACCGAAGAACAAAGAAACATTTCATAAGACATTTTTTTCTTTTCTACAACAAATCACAGAAAATGTTTAGCTATTATCTATAAATAAATTTAGAAAATCTGTAAAGGAATGTTTGTGTGTGATGAAAAATGAATTGCCGTAATGACTACTTGATAGATATCAAACACTGCTAATGACTTGTTCGCTCCAGGCTATTTCAATCTGCGAAAATACATTGTATTGTTGGTTAATTTGTAAATATTTTATATAAAAAGAAAAAAAATGTCCCACCGAGTGTCGCGCGCCGGTCTTTCCCAGTGGTAGATTAATTGACAATCAACAAGGAAGAGCATTGCTTCATGTTAAACAATGATATTTGACTTAAACTTAATCAGTCCCCAGCCAGTGTCGGTACAACTAAGCAATGAAGACAGCAAAATTAAAAATTCTAATTAAGACTTTAAAATAATTATGATCCAATTACCGGATTATTGCTGAGGTCCAAAAGTTGGTGTAGTTCAGTCTCGATGAGGAAACCATCCTGCTCACCCTTATTGGGCAGCACAATAGGGGGTGGGTCATTCTATTAAAGATTATAAAAATAATTATATTAATGATACAAGAAATAATTAATGTAAAAGTCATATGCTTGGAAATTAGAGTTTTTGAATTAACAATATATAATAAAAAGTTTAAATGATCTAAATTATTAAAAATAATTAAAACAAATCAGCAAAATATATTTTAATATACAGAATAATAAGCTTACATTTCTTTTAACCAATATTTTATTATTTGCCAACATATCAAAGCAATTAAAATTAAAATATAAATATTTGACAATCAATTAAAATATGCTGTAAAGAGACCATTGAAGGTTGAGGTCTTTTTTACTAAAAACCGGTGAAATATCACTACATTGCAAATTTATATTACAAGGATATAGTGTGGGACCACTACTGGCCGGTTTGAAGGGCACCAAAGCTTATGCTAGTACCAAATGAGAAGTTCCGGCAAGTCTTAGTCTCTACTAACAGGTGAACTTCCTGATGGTCACTAATTATATAAGGCCAGCAGAAAAATATTACATGTTTTATATAGAAAAAAATTACCTCCTGCAAGTGACCCTCGTGTGTTTTGTCCTCCATGCACAGATGGATGTCGAAGTATTTCTTATTAAGATACATCTTTTTGCAAATGACACAGCACAATACTTTTGTATCTGAAAACAGTAGAATATTGTATATTATTGCACTGAATATTTATTATTGCTGTTATTTATGATGTCGCTGTACAGATTTAGTACTAATAGAGTTTCACTGCTACATGCCGCTTTTGTCTGTTAAAAAGATTTTAAGGAATGTTTGTGTGCAAAAGCATATTATTGCTGTAATAACTACAATAGTGGTAATACACCCTGTAAATTAATTGATTGCTCCAGGCTATATCAATCACAGATAAATATATTGTATTGTCTTTTATTTTGCTAATAATTTATTAAAAAAAAATTAAAAAAGGCCTACTGAGTTCCTTACATCGGTTCATCTTACTTCAGAGCCTTACACTTCCAATCTAGTGGTAGATAAAATGACGATCAATAAGAGAGTGTAATGATTCCATATTGAATTTGTTATGTTAATATTTGACTTTGGATTTGACATGTGATTAAGTTTTTATTAAATAGTATGACATGTGCATTTCCATACCAACAGTATTTTGGATGTCAAATTAATAATTTTTTTTCACTGTAAATCAGTATTATTTTAGCCAATAACAAAGGCAGTCGGAAACACTAGTTTTTAAAATGGCTGCAATTGAATTAATGCAACTGCAAAAATAATAGGATATTTCATATTTTGTTTCTCTTTGTGTGTGTTTGTAGTATAGTACGCATATATAGAAAGTATAATATGCAGTTTTCTCTACTAAATGACAAGTACCTATTCATCATCATCATCAGCTTTTAATAGTCCACTGCTGGACATAGGCCTTCCCTAATACACCCCTATCCATTAGGGGGTTTTGGACCGTATCCCACCACGCTGGTCCAATGCGGGTTGGTGGTTGGACCGACTTTTTACATGCCCATCCGACGCATGGATCATCTTACTTTTCAGACCATTGGGTGATCGGCCCGAATTGCCCTAACCAACTAGGAAACAACAATGAAAATTTATGAGTCCCCGCAGGATTCGAACCCACGACCTCCGGTTTTTAAAGCAAACGCCTATACCACTAGGCTACGGTGCAGCTACCTATTAATGGTTTATAATCAAAACGGAATTCGTTCAATACTTATTTAACTATTGTTTTATGTTAATATATTAACAAAGTTGTGTTACCTTTATGCTCGGCCATATGAGTGACTAATTCATCTTTGGTCTTGTATTTCTCCTTACAGAAGGTACAGTTTAGCCGTTTCACAGGTACAGTTTTTAAATAGTAACCATTTTCCGATAGCTTGTTTAATATTGTCTGTAACATAATAACAGTTTAATGTAGATAATTAAACATTTTCTTTACTTGTGACTGGCACTTGTTATTAATAGTTATAAACTTGTTAATTACTTCAATACATACATCTTGTAATGTGCAAAATTACAAATAATGACAGTATACATAATTACAAACTTTTTGCTAATACTAACTGATAAAGTCACTACTTTTGCATAGTAAAATTAATTTATATATTTGCTGTCATTAAAATATATTTTAAATAATTAAAGTGCCAGAATCCTGAAAAACGGGATGTAGGTACCTCTTATCACACAAGGGTATCTGACAATAAATTCTGTCACAAAGCAATAGTGTTTAAATTCCGCTGTGCCAATTTGCAATACAATATATCTACTTCATAATAAAGTAAATAAATCATATATGCTGGATCACTTAAGCTGATAAGTGGAATAGGTTGGTCTCATTCTATAAAGTTTTGAGCGTTAGTCACTCACTATTTGTCAATCTTACAACTTGTCTTTTTCACTTTCTACAATAACATAAAACATAAAATTATGACATTATCATGACTACTTACGTCTGTTACTAACTTTTTGGGTCTGCCTCGCTTCTTCGGACCCATGATATCTCCATGAGAATCCCACATATGCTTTGTAAGTCCTTCCGAGTCCGGATAGCTGGTAGTGCAAATAGGGCAGTAGGTGGTGTTGCTGTACTCGTACTCAACTGGAATATTGAAGTTCTTATTTTTATTTTCTTCTGTTCAGCTATAACTACATTGAAAACTCTTTGTTACTAATATATGTATACATGTCACAGATGCATATTTTATATCTCAATAATAATAACTAATATTATACAAACTGTACACAACAAGGGTTATATATGATTGATAAAGATTTTGCATGTGCACATGTTTCATGTCTGTACAATGCATTATCAGCCTAATTTTTTAATGAATATGCCAAAAAAAATACATTACTAACATAAAATTTATCTAATATAATACCCAATTTATAAGCATATAAATAATATATATGCTACATAATAATAAGTCATCATAAACAGCCTTTAGCAGTCCACTGCTGAACATAGGCCCTTTTTAATGAACACCAAGACGGCCAATGTTGTTGACATCCATTAAAAAAGTTTCTCATAATTGTTACACTGAGCACCTATGGATTGGCAATTGACTAATCGCACTTGTACTGCGGACCTGTCTAACTCCCACTACAAGGAAGATCTGTTGTCAAGTGGGCGGTGGGGTTGTCACATCCCTACACCAGTAATACATAACATACATAATAAGTAGTTTATATTATTTTATTATAATTTTTTTAACAGAAAAGAAAAATTATTATATGTTAAAGTTTACCTTTTATGCATTTCTTCTGTGATTGGTCTTGTGAATTTTCTAAATTTGAGCTTATACCAGGACTTTTGGCTGCTACCACTCCGTTTGTTGTTTCATTCTTTAAATCTGTAATATGGAAAAGGAATAAAAAATATGGAAACGGTTGGAGGAGGCCTAGCCCACTGGCAAACAGATCCACAAACAATAAGCAAGATTATTATTGTACTAGTGCACCATTTGTAACTTAATGATCTGAATAAAGGGTTTTCTATTGTATTTTATTGTACAGGAAGCAAGCTAAAGTTAAAGCAGTTTCATAATATTCTTAACTGTTTCAAAATTAAATAATAAATTAACATTCCTACTCAAACAGTCTTCATTTTCTGTCGAGCATGACTCTTTCACAACACAATTTAAAAAACTATTTACATGAATAACTTTAAAGGTTGTGCAATTATAATCACAATAATGCAAATTTTAACTCAAATCAAGCAAATTATAAATCTCTTACTGGTATCTATAAAGTTATTGCTGTTTATTGGTAGTGTTAAATTAAACTCCAAATCTATGTATTCCTCTTGATCATCAGATGGATAACTTTCAAGTTTAACATTGATCGCTTCATTCTGCAGCTGTAAAAGAGTAATATCAATGTAACCAAATCTATAATAATAGTGAAATTCAATAAATACAATTGATGCTAAACTAAACAAATCAATTTATATATGTCACTAATAATCTTAGCAATGTTGCCTTAGCAAAATTTTCTTTTTATTGATCAGTACTCACTATTAAAACAATAATTTCATTAGTACCATCACCTATACCTAATCCAATTGAGGTCTATATCAATATAATCTTTATAAAGAAAGAAACAATTTTTTTTCTTTCTTTATAATAAGATTGTTAATTGTTTTCTGCTTAATATTCACTATTGGTTGCCAGCGGAAAAAGGTCCATCACATTGTGATGGTTTAGAAACATTAGTGGAATAGGTTTAGCTGTAGATAATGTTGTACACAAAGATCCTAGACATTACATCGACACTAAACAAGTTCAATTTAAAACTGCAATGTAACTCACAGGATACCTCCTAATTTTTTAAAATATATTGTATACTGCATTGACCATACCTCATTTTTTAACAATGCAGAATCCTCAGATATGGTAAAATCTTTTTCCTTTTTTAATATACCCTGCAATGCAGTATCTGATTCTTGGGATTTCTTTTTGAAATTGTAGGCATCTGTAGCCTTGTTCTTGCACTCCCGGCAGATTTTTGTAGGTAGACCATCACTCTTTTCAATCTGTAGTTTGTAAATAAGATCATTGTACATAATAACACATTGTATAGAAAATAAATAGATTCAAGTAAGACCCATTCATCATTTTCAGATGAGCAAAACCTTTTAGAGAGTAAATACTTGTTTAGTGGAGATAAACTCACCATACACATATAAACTGGTGCAATAGAAAAGAATTATGAAACTAAATAATTAGCAAGCATTAGTTCGCAATTGCCTCCGTAGCCTAGTGGTATAGGCGTTTGCTTTAGAATCCGGAGGTCGTGGGTTCGAATCCTCCGGGGACTCAACAAATTTTCATTGTTGTTTCCTAGTTGGTTAGGGCAATTTGGGCCGATCACCCATTTGTCTGAAAAGTAAGATGATCCATGCGTCGGATGGGCATGTAAAAAGTCGGTCCACCCACCAACCCGCATTGGACCAGCGTGGTGGGATACGGTCCAAAAACCCCCTAATGGATAGGGGTGTATTAGGGGAGGCCTATGTCCAGCAGTGGACTATTACAGGCTGATGATGTATGTCCAGCAGTGGACTATCAAAGGCTGATGATGATGATGATGATGATGAGTTCGCAATTTAATTGGCTAAATCTTTTGTGGTTAGCTTCCTGTCAGCTCTGTGTTAGATGAAGCTTACGACTAATAAGAGTCCGCAAGCATAACTGAATAGTTAACCAAAAAAAGTCAGAGAGAGAACAAACTGATTCCTGTCTCAAATTGGAATTGTATTATTTGGTAAACTAACGGTGGTTTTGTTAACAATATGACATATCAATGCTGTGTCACATAGTATGGTACATACATGACAATGCAATAATACCTATAATGTTGAATGTATGTCTTGCTGGTGTCCTACATACATAAATAATGAAATCAAAGATTGTATACTGCTAATATATCAACCTGTTTATGTTGCTGCAGCTAAAATAGTTTAGCCATGAATGCTTCACTTAAGCTTCTAACTTTATTTATAATAATCTTAATATCCTTGATATATAAAAGGTGTAGTACTGTATATTTTTGTATTGATAGCACACATTTTGATATTCAGTTTCTGCAAAGGAGCACCTATATAACTCATGAATCTTATTACTTAATAAGTTCTTTTTTTTCTTTTTAATGATATGGCTCCATCAAGTGCATCTGTTATTTTATTTATGATGATTCTGCCGTTGTCTTTTTATAATTTAAAGGTGTGAGCAAAATAATGAAAAAACAAAGCAACATATTGTCACCTACAAAACGGGTAATATTTTTAAAATGATCATAGTAATTGCTAAACAGTACTTGTTGGTACATATTTTAATCTATAGAATGGAGAATATATCTCCATTCTATAGCTCATGTATAATCTAAATCAAAATAAAGTAATTGTGAATTATATTCTTATACATCTTTAAAATATTTCACTAACCTTCACTCCAGTAATTGAAGTAATTACGTTGTCCAAAGTTGTAGCCTCTAAAAATATGTCGAAAATAGAAAATAATTCTATTTCTTTTGCTAAACATGTTCGACAAAGATCTTCTACTTTGATTTCTGTTTGTTTTCTAGAAGCCATGTTAACTCTTAATATATTATGTTATAATACTTAACAAAAAATACATTCTGACATAATCTTAAACATACGTAAGATAATAGATTTACACTACGTAAAACAACAACACTTGATAGAAATATTTGCATTTTTAAATGTTATTGCTAATTTAAATGTTTATATCATAGACCACAGGCCACAGATGACAACAACACTTGTTAATATGTCGGTAAGAAGTTTTCAAATTTGCCCTAAAACACTGCCAAAGAATGCTATTTACTTTGTACGTCCATGCAGTGATTTATCAGATTTTTAAATACTGTAATTGCAAAAATTAAATATTAGAAAACTGAAATATGTATAACAAAACGATTTTCAAATTATATCATGCAATTTATTATTTTTTGCACGTTTACATCATAAAATTGCTACTATATTATAACATTAATAATATAAAATTTTACTTAAATTTTCCATACCATAAACAAAAGAAAATTCGTAGGACTGGTTTCTAGTAACACTGTACAAACTATACCGTTCGATCGATTCTTTCTTATATCATTTCTGTTTCGGTCGTCGGGTGTCGGCTGAGATATCTCGCTGCCTTCGTAAATCTTTTGCAAATAAATTACCGTAACTAAATCGCTCATTATAAAATAAAACGACACGTACCTTAGTACGTGTATTTTTAAACGCGAGTGTACGAAAGCCGGCAAAATAGGTCACATTGAGTTATTCGATAGACGTAAGTATTTTGATATATTTTTGTTTACATATTTTTATTAATAAGAGATATTTAGCAAGGGGGCTGATTTTTTTTCCGCATTGATACCTACTTAATATTTTATGTACATTTTATTGCGCAAGTGCGAAAGTCGTGTTTGAGGCTTTGCGCATGATCAGAAGAAATATCGATTTTAGTGTTACAGAAGTGTTCATATTTCAATATGAAATTTTGTATTATTTTTGATTAATTAAACAATTATCTTATGTCGTTTTTTAAATATATCTAGCAATTAAAATGCGCTATACGCCCAATACAGTCCATAGACGTAGTGTTTGCGCCATGTATTTGTTATGATAGACAACAACATCATTGTGTCAGATCCGTTCGTTTTTTACTTTTAGAAAATCAAAATAAACATTTTTGTATGAGAAATCTAAACTCTCAGTCACAACTTATTGAAGATCTAAACAAAAACATTAAAGAAAGTAAAATAGCGCCTTAAGAGGCGGGTCAGGTACTAGATAAACATGAATATGAAAGTTTGTAAAGAAATTTTAAGATGGCTAAGCGTTACCAATCATAATTGGCTTTTATATATACCTACGTAGTTTCCTTTGTTCCCGAGGACTCAATTAGTTTCATTTGAACATTGCGTGGTAGGTACTTTACGCATGCGCATAACGCTTCAAGGCGCAATATGCGAGTTAGTGCGCATGCGGGGGTGCGGGTTCAAATCAATAAAATAGATTAGACGTGTCGTTTTAGATTGATTGTCTATTATTATATCATCACAAATACCATATTACCTGAATAATACTGTTTAATGCTTATAATTTTTATTCTCGTAAAATAAATTAATTCGACAAGAATGATTGAAGTTAGTAATCATAGACACACCAATTAATTTTGACTTACAATCGTTTCGTTTCGAGTTTGTTAGCCTGTTAGATTAAAGGTACTCATGGTAATAGTAATAGAGCTAGTAATGTTTAAATAATTTAATCAAGAATTACTTATAAACATTTTAATTGAAATTATTTTACGTCTTATGTCTCTTACCTAGGACTAATACAGCAATATTTTTTTTCATCATCATCATCATAATCAGCATGTGTTATTCCACTGCTGGAGATAGGGCCCCCCTAATGCACACCTTCCCCATTATGAAGTTTTTGGACGGTATTGTACACGCTGGTCCAACGCGGTTTGGCGGGGTGGACTGACATGCCCACCGTGTTACATGCCCATCCGACGCCATGAATCATCTTACTTTTCAGACAATTGGGTGATCGGGCCAATTTGTCCTAATCCTGCGGAATCTAACACGACCCCCGGTTTCTAACGCACACGCCCTTAACACTAGGCTACGGAGGCAGTTTCTTTATCAGCCATTTTACGTTCACGGCTCGGTGTATCTCGTGTACCTATCAATTTGCTCACGGGTAAAGCTGCAGCTAGTCTCTAGAAAGTCTAAAAGAACCAAGGATAGCCTAGACTGTGAAAATACACATTGTTAAAAAAAACTTATTTTTAATTGTATCACCTCGTATCAACTGATCTTGTATCACCTAAAATATTCCAAAACTTTCACAATAGCTACTTATTTTAATATGATTATACGCATGAATCTTTTGTCACATACTTTTTAAGCAGTAAAACTTTTAGCTGACTTACCACACCTATGTAAGGAATAAAGATTTTTTTTACCGCATACGATGGCAGACGAACAGTCGCCTGATGGGAAGTGATCATCGACGGCCACTGCCATCGGTAATTCCAGGGGTATCACAAATGCCCTGACTATGTGTGACATGTTATGTTATTCTCGTTTACCTAGTAAATACGCTTGCTACGGCCCTTAAAACCGGAACATGATAGCGTTTTCACACTTCCACTTTGCGACAAAAATAGGCACCGCGGTGGTACCGCTCCAGACGGTCCCCTGTAAAAGGGACCTAGAGAGACCGACGACCTACCACTTCTAAAGATTAGCTTTAGTTATTCTTGTTATTATTTGTTCTGTGTATAGATAATATTGAGGAAAATGTTTTAGGACTACTTTTTTAGAATATTGGCTAAGTCTGCCATTATTGAACTTGATAATACTGACTCTTAAGCCTGGCACGGTATCATCTAAACAAAGCCCGTTTGCTATTAGTTAATACGGATAAAGTCCCGCATCCATTACCGCTATATTGTTACCGAGCTATCTTCCGAATACTCTAATATACTTTTGCGTAAAAATGGCGACTATAAGGAGTATTTTCCAAAGATCAGAGCTTTCATGACCCTTCCCATGACTAAAAAAGGAAAAATATAACACTCCATTGGTCGAATTATATATATTGCTAGCTGTTCTGTCGGCGACTTTGTCCGTGTGGTAAAAAAATAGCCTAAGTTAGTGTCATCAGCTATGCTCTCAATATAAAATCAGCCATTCAAGAGATAAGCCAAAACATACAGACAGTCAAATGTTTTAGAAATGTTTGTTTTGTTATATGTATGAACCGGTTATATATCAATACTAGTACCAACTCATTCATTAACGGTTATTTTTATATTACAAATAGACACTCCAATTATATTTATTTTTATAGATTTATGATTTTTACGGATTTTATCATTCATTTATTTATTAAATTCCGGACGTTTCGGAATTTTTTTCTATCCGTTTAGGATCTGTTTATCCTGTCACCACGATTGTTATTTAATAAGTGTACAGTACAATCTTAGTAGGAGACTTAACACATTTTTAGTATCGCCCACGACAGTCACTATAACTTAATCAGTTACAGAGCGTTTTTTATGTAGAGAAAAAATGTATCGTAAATCTGTCATCTAACCTTGACTTTGATTCATTATAAACGCTGAAATCAAATATGCATTGGATTAACCGCTTGGTGACCGCTGTTAAACACACTTGTTATTTGAGTCGTTTTGTAATATTGTAATATATATATTTGTTATCGTAAAGTAATGACATCGATAAGGGCCTCGGGATATTTTGGGATGGTACCCAGTGAAACTTCATCGTCGTAGATGTCGTTTCAGCCAGTTTAGGCCCACTGCTGGGCATAGGCCTCCCCTATTAGGATCGGAGTCATCAGGACGATCAGGACTTCCTGTATACCTGCACAGGTCGTCTCTCCATCTCGTCGGGGTTCCTCCGACACTGCGATGGCCAGCAGGAGGATGGGGAACATTTCTTCTCAAACAGTTATCGGTTCTACGAAACATATGACCGGACATTGCCACTTCAGCTTGCTAATTCTGCGAGCAACGTCGGTTACAACTGTTCTTCTGTTAATCTCTGGAATGGCTGGTCCGATTATGACGATTTTTCACTTAAAGATAGCTGATATTATTGCGAGTGAGTTACGCTACTTCTTTTTTAGAAATTAACAAATTAAATTCGCCACGCGGACGTAGTCGCGGGCAAGAGCTAGTCTTGAATTTGACGATATTTTAAGATATTTGAATTTGACGATATGCGTCATAAAAATGCGACGGCGAGACGTGTGTGGAAACAATGAGAGTGCTTGCACGCCTCCGAGTAACGACCCGAACTCAGTGAAAGCAAGGCCACTCCGCCACTTTCTCCGGTTGACGAGCCGATGCTCCGCGCCTTGCTATGACGCGGAGCGAACGGTCCCAGGTTCAAAACACCGTTAGCACGGCAACTGACCTTCAATGGTGTTGTTTTTTTTCTTTGCAATCTGCATTCAGTTGTCCACTATAAGCAGATGGGATGTGAGTCAGATGTCGAGTGCTTCCTCCAGTTAAGTATACTCTTAGTTACGACATTCGCTAGAGTATGTATAGGAAAAAAATAGTCCGGTCGAGTTTCTTACGCCAGTCCTTCTCAGATTTGAGAGGCTTCCATTTCCGAACCGGTGTCAGATTAATTTACGATCAATAAGAGATTGTAATGCTTCTATATTCAATAAAGATATATGAGACTTAGATACTGAGACTTTGACTCTGTCTTTTCTCTTAAGGCTGTTCTGGTAACTGCACGGGATTAGATTCGTGGCTAGGACGTTTGGGGTGATTTTACCAGCCGCATCTAGTATTGTTCTATTGAATCTTTAGATGTCCTGTTTTACACTGGACATATTTAATTTAGCGTGATTTTTAGAGTTTGTAATAAACCATAGAGTATACTAATAATACGAAAAGTATCAAAATAATTACGCTGCCTAATCAAATGAAATGTCTACAGCTTCATCAAAGCAATGATGTGCATTCAAATTATTGCAAGTTTTTTTCAATCCCTATTAATAAATAAATACTAACACACGATAGATCTAGAATGATTTGAATAAAGATTTTATCTTCCACCGCACGTTAATTGATTACATTTTTTCTGAAATGTTAACCGTACTCTTAATGAAATGAACATAAAATGGACGGCTGTAGTATAACATAATACTAACTTTAATGCGATAACACGTAAAGCACAAACTTTTCTTAAAATATTGTCCTCTTATTTGTTTATATAAAAACTACTCTGAAGTTAGCTTCGAATTAGACTGATGGATCTGAGTGCGCTCCTCAATGATAACTTGTTGTGTTTTGGAGTTCCCGTTATTTTAACGGATTTTTTACTCGACGGCCTGTAACTGCAGCATATTGACTGCATGGTAACTGTTACGTACCAGTCGTGTATATATATATATATATATGACAAAAAAAGAAGTGAGAGTGCGCATATGTCTTCTGCCTACTTAACTGATCTCTATTGCACAGACATTATTATTAATATTTTAGGAAGGAATAGAAAGAAGAATAGAATGCGTATTGTTTCTAGTGTTGTTATGTATTACCACGTCATCACAGCTCTATGTTGCTATAAGAAACGTGGTTTATTTCCGTTTTAAGTCCAGATTGCTCTAATATAATTGATGTTTTAAAGAGCACAATCACAAAACTTTCGATTCGCAAATGTAAACATCGCAAAGTTATCGATTTAACTCTATTATCTTAAATCTGAATATCCTTATTATCATCATTGTCAGCCTGTGATAGTCCACTGCTGGACTAACTGCTGCAACTGCCACTGCTGGAATGAACCACATGACGGCCCCTTCCTTTAATGCATTTTCGTTAAGAGTTATTAAATCGGAGCTTTAGGATCGAACAAACGGCTTAACTTAATAGATTCCACCTAACACTGTACTAAACTGTTAGCAATAGCAGAGAATTCTGAAGTCGGCACTAGCCTTGTCTAAGTTGTCGAACCGGGGGTAATTTTTAACGTTTAAAAGTGCATCGTAGGTCTTTAACGGAACAAACAGTTTTGACTTTGAATTATTATTATATATGATAAGTGACAAATTACGCGTAAAACATGTTTAAAACCAAAATGAGAAGTTGTTGTTAATGATGTATTAGATTTTTCTATTACCAATGTCTTTTACTAGCGTGTAAAATTCGATTGAATTATTGCACTTTGTGATAGCCTGGTAAATAAACCAAAACACATTTACATTTTACCTTTCTAAATTACGATACAATCATTCATTCGTGATCAACCTGTGCTAGTTCACTGTTGGACAGGCGAGTATCAGAGGGCCTATCCTCCTCTGATACTCGCCTTCCATAGAGGGTTTTTCGACAGTATCAAAGTGGTCCAGCTAGTCCGGGTTGGTTGGTGGTGGACCGACTTTATGTAGCCCATCCGACGCATGGATCATCGTACTTTTCAGACAATTGAGTGATCGTCCCAAACTGTCCTAACCAACCATAAAAACAACGATAACACAAAATTGTTTTCCGCGGAGTTCGAACCTACGACCTCCGGTTTATAAAGCAGGGCCAATACCGCCAGACCATGGAGATAGTTTACGATACACATCACATCATCAGCCTGTGATAGTCCATTGCTGGACATAGACCTCCCCTAATACACCCTTATCCATTAGGGGTTTTGGACCGTATCCCACCACGCTGGTCCAATGCGGGTTTGTGGGTGGACCGACTTTTTACATGCCTATCCGACGCATGGATCATCTTACTTTTCAGACAATTGGGTGATCGGCCCAAATTGCCCTAACCAACTAGGAAACAACAATCAAAATTTATTGAGTCCCCGCAGGATTCGAACCTACAACCTCCGGTTTATAAAGCACACGCCCATACCACTAGGCTACGGAGGCAGTGAACAGTTTACGATACAATCACCTTTTAATTTTTGGTTATGCCTTTAAGATGTTGGCACGACAAAATGGCGTCCAGGTACCTATTACCTTCTGTAGGTGTGGCCGTCATTTTTAGCAAAAAATGTTGGCTGCCTAGTTCGTGAGGATGGAAGCTTCCCGCGAACGCTGTGTTAGATGAAGCTTATTAAAGACAAGAGTCTGGAAACATAACATCCAAGTAAAAAAAAGTACCTATTGATTTATTGTCGCACCCAAGATGGCGGCGACACGCGGCGTGCCTGGCGTGCCTGGCGTCTATTTTTAAGCTTTAACAGATCGATATTCGCGCATGACCAATGCGATCACGAGCATCCCCCCACGTTGCCTAGCCAACCTGGGCCGGGGTGGTGGGTTCGAGGGGGTGATCCCTACCAAATAGAATCCTACTCCGTTGCCATCTCTCCAAATCAATACCGAGTGTAATTAATTTGCTGTAGCAAGCTACATTACGTCCGTCTGGATATTTTGATAAAGTATAAAGTTAAGTTGCAAAAAATTATGTTTTGTAGTAAAAATATTTGGTGAGGAGTGTTCTGCTGCGGTTCTCTGCTGGTTGATAACTGGAAAAATTTTGATCAGATCTTTATGACAAAGAAGGTATGTATGGGGCTACTAGAGAATTTAAAGTTGGCATCTGATTTATAATATTTTTCGTATATTCTCTTTTGCCGTTCTACAGATATAATTACGCGAGGAAATCTTTTTTATATTGATTAAGTGGGCATTTTTTTTAAACTGTCCAACAAAATAAAATTGGAGCGTCTGTTACTAACATCAAAATTTTAGTTTTAAATATTAACATTTTGATATATAACCGTTACATGTAACAAACAACGTTTTTTTTTTTACTTTGTCTGTTAGTTGTGGCTAATCGCTATAACGGCTGGTCCGATTTTGACAAGACTCTCATTGGAAGATAGCTGATGTAACTGGGCGTATCATAGGCTACTTGATTTTAACAAAAAAAAACAGCTAATTCTGTAATAAATTGTAATGTAATAAAATGTAAATTTGTTTCATCTTTTGAAAATATAATAAATCAATTTACTTTAAGAAAATGTTCTAAAAAATTTTATAAAGCAATCACTTGTTTTAGCTAAGAGATTTTGATCCTGGAGACGTTTAAAATAAGTTACATAGAACGATAATTCATGCATGGTATGCGGGGCCGTTTAGAAGAACCAAAATTGGCGTACTTTCTCTTTTGTCTCTTCTATTTAAAACAGCATTAGACTACGTTTCGTACTTATGTGTGTAGTACAAAAAGATAACTTATTATTCATCATATCAAAGAAGTATCCCGTTGTAGAAAATATCCCGCAGGATACACACCTAGTTCCAGATTATTCCATAGCTTTATTAACGTGCCCTAGGCGACGCGTATTAAAGGGGTGGTGGACCACCGCCGCGGCTGGCAGGGTGGCGTCAATCCCCCACTGAACGTCCAGATAATAACTGTCCGGCCACCCACTGAAATTTAATCTCCTGTATGTACCCGTCGAAACCAAACATGGCAGATCAAAGCAAAGGGGAGACTTTTAACCGATAATTGCTTTCTGTCTGGAAAAACCGTCGAAGCCCTAACCACCCCTACCCCCTATTCGGAATAGTTATTGACGATGCACCTGTCTATGTATATGCTTGTGCAGTATATTAACTTTTGATCAGATATTTAAGTATTCGATGCGTGGCTGATATTAATATTCAAGCTTTTGTAGCAACAATCTATTTTCATCATCGTCAGATTCTAACAGTCCACTGCTGGACATAGGCCTTTCTCAGTTAACGCCAAGATGGCTGATCCCCTGCTATTCGCCCTCACCTTGGACCGGCTACCGGTTTTTCTAATCGCGGCCTCCACTCCAGGATCTTATTGGCCCATCGGCCATCTGTTCTTCGGACTACATGACCGGCCCACTGGCACTTAAACGAGCTAATCCTTTGCACTATGTCGGTGACTTTAGTTCTTTGCCGAACGAATTCATTACGAATTTTATCCGAGAAAGAAACTGCAAGCACAGCGCGTACCATAGCACTTGAGGTACGGCAATCTTCCACGAGTTTGCCGTCGTCCACACCAGCCCCATATTCATAGGCCAAGTTTCTGACCTTCTCCCCGGACATCACGGGTAGCACGCATTGGTAAATGCCCTTTTGTCTTCTCTGCGGTCAATCTCTGCGGTATTTAAAAAAGTGAAAAATTCCGTTACATATGAAGAAGTCACTTCTGCCCTTGAGGTAATTGCGGACATTGCATTGACTAAAATTGATAAATAGTGTGTGAATTTATCCATTACACTTTGCTGTTAAGTATACCTTAATGTTGTAGTGCCCAAATTTATTCCTACTATGGTGACGATACGGTTACACTGCTTAAAATAATATGAAAATAGGATAAGTATCACAGGAAAATTATAAAAGAAATTATTACCTTTACGAAAAATAAATAATTACTAATAATAATATATATATATGTTATAATCGTATCTCTATTACAAATTACGGCTTACATTGAATAACAAGATAAACGCATATTAAAAGTTTCGCTCAGTCTGCAATAATAGGAAAAAATAAAGCTTCGAATCAATTTGCATGAATGCGGATTTTTAATGTACTTTTGTTGGTGTTAATAATATTTAAAAACTTATGAGCAACAAAAAGCTTGTTTTTGTATTATTAACTTATGTGTTAAAATATTCATTATTTTCTCATTACACTACTGTACCTAATACTTCTAACGCTAGGATAGTGACTTTTGTAATAAATAAAGAACTCGATTCGTATAGGTCTCAGGATACCTCTTTAAAGAGAACTGACTTAACTGGTTAGTGCATAACACCTGCCGCAAAACAGTAGTATGCGATACCGTGTTTCATTTCGAGGTGAATTTTGCTTAGTAATATGATAATATATAGGAACCATGAATTTTTAAATGATTGTGCTATCATACTGGATGTTGCAATGCCCGTTCCAGGTTTTTTAGAGAGTATAAAATGTGTACATATGTAAATATGTGTACACTTAACTGCATATTTTATTACATAATGTCCTCCAAGTCTATTACGACTATGGCTATATATTAGAGATAGACAGCGCAGGAGATATTATAGTGTACAAGTGTACCCGCAAACAACTCTGAAAACCTGATAGGACTAATATCCGACACGACTAGCGAACCGACAATGAAAATTTGTCGAGTCCCCGCAGGATTCGAACCCACGACCTCCGGTTTCTAAAGCACACGTTCATACCACTAGGCTACGGAGGCAATTACAAAATCAATACGTAGTTTTAATAATCCGTTGCGTAGTTTTTAAGATTAAAACATACATAGGGATTTAGGGACGAGAAAGTGACTTTGCTTGATACTGTGTAGTGATTACATAAAAAATACCTCGCTGAGCTTCTTTCGCTGATTCTTCCAGGCGCCTCATTCCTTGGTAGCGTTATTGACAATCAAAAATATGAAATGGTCACATTTCATATAAAATAAAGATATTTAAATAAATAAAGTAAACTTGATTTTAGTATAATCAACGGGTGAAAGACGTTACTATTTGTCAGAGTGGCTAGAATATTTATGATGTGTCAAGAAATATTTAATGCTTGTTTCAAAACTCCATTTAATTGAAAAAAACAAAATTTCTTTCTTATTCTGTTCCTCTATAAAGATATATTTTTTATGTATAATTTTAATACATTTCACGTTCTCGGAAAAGATGCTACGGAAAAGCCTATTTATCCGGAAAAGTTGCATACATGAAAGAGCTTGCACATAACACAGAAAGACTGAGATATTGACTTTAAAGAATAACAAGTAAAGGGAACAGATATATAAAAAATGATGAAGATTTTTTATTTCTTTCATTACCACTATATGTTTTCTTTGTAATAGCTGACAAATACTAATACATAGTTAACAAAACATCAGTTTGGACGAAGAAGATAATTATAAATGAAAGTAATATAATTATTCTTTATGAAATTGTAAAATTGTCAACAATATGTATTGTATATACAACAATTATTGTAAATACTTTTGCATAGCGCCTACTAGCAACAGCACTATTTATTACAAACAGCACTAGTAATTACATCCCTCCTGTATGGACCTCTGCAATATTACTATCTATCGGTACTATAGCTCTGTCTGGACAAATTTGAGGTCCGAACCGCCGATTTCAATTTGGCCCCTCCGTCAAAATCGATAAATTCAATCGGGCGGGGGGGTTAGTGGGGGGGGGGGGGGAAGAGGCGGTCGTGGAAATTTCCAGATTTCCCTCGATCGCAGGGGTGGGGGTGCCGCAATACCCTGTACTCGGCCATTTTCCCCCGGGCCGCGACGGCTGGTGGACGCGCCCGGTGAGCCCGGGCGCTCCCGGGGCGCTCCCTGGCTGCCCCTAACCATCTATCCGTCGGGGCAGCGTGACAAGGTAAGTGTACGGTCCTACATCGCGAATATCCGTTAAGATTTAAATTGATATTTGCCACTAACGCCGCCAGCCTAAATTATTTGCTCGAATATCGTCAAGTAATTATAATATTTTGTTAAGCGGGCTGTTGATTATTTTAGACGAACTTGTATTTCATATTATTTATTGTTTTATCGTCACCGAGATTAATAAGCTAAATGTATAGTCAAAATAAAATTACGGGTTAAGAAGATAGAATTTTTTAATAAAAATAACAAGTGTCATTTGTCGGTATGTCCAAAAACCGCAAGTCAACCGGGAGCGCAACGTTTGAAAGGAAGAAAATCTAATTGATATGTTAACATTTCTTCTAATAAATGCTTCAATCCTAGCTTATAACAAAGTGCCAAAGCTGAAAAAAGGATATGACAATTACATTTTTATACGTTTTCCGTAATTTTAACCTAAAACATAGTAATTATTAATCTTATTAACCACAAAATCAGATAACCGTAAAAATCTTTTAAATTTTTTTTGCACTTTACTGGCAAATTGTTTTCTATCACGGTAACCGTGCAGTTACTAACTTTTTGTTTTTGAATGCAGCACTTACTTTTCTTTTTATCTTTAAATTAAAATTTTGGCTGGCGGTGTTTGTTCGCGGTAATTAATCGTATACGAATTAAGGTTAAATATATCCGAGCTAACGAGGAAATAGATAGCAAAACGTGCGACGGATCTAAATTTTAATGACAAACATATAGTAAACTAATTTTCTAATAGCACGTTACTTTCGATTCGATTGATCGATTGACAAGATGTAAAAATGTGGTTCATAAACACAGACACAAATTACGCTATTAAAACTTATTTCTTCCAACCTAAAATTATGCAGTCATTATTTGATGCTCTTTCCTCTTATGAGTTTTTTCATTATCTATATATAGACTTAACTTTACTTATACATAACTTAACTTTAATTATGTTAAGTAAAGGGCTCAATCAATTATTGAAGAAAAAAGTTAAAATGATTTTCGTCTTACCCAGGTTTCTGTTTAATTCTGTAATAGTCTAGCTCTTTCGGATAGTTTTTGCTTAGTTAAGCTTTAATATCAATAAGTCCCTATTACTATTCCAAGTCTGTATCCTATGGTGTTTGGTCGATTTAGGATCCATGACAACTCAGAAAAGGAGTAATTCTATTATTGCTTTAACAAAAAATAATATTTGAGATTTCAAGTGGGCTAAACAAAGGTAGTCTTGGCTGTCTGGCATCGATTTTTCTGTTGTGTTTATTTTTAGGATTCTTTGTATCGAATCTTATTATTATTACGTGTTATAAATTGACCTTCAGGTGCAAATCTGATTCTCATTTTACTGGCTGGTTTTTGTCATTAATATACTAATTTTCATCATTTTATTGATCCCATTTTGGGCCATTTACGTAATGCGCATCTACGATAAAGTTAAAGATGCATTACCACGAATACTATATTTAACGTAAAACATATATTTTCAAGTCTAACTATTAAAAACACGCGATTTACAGGGAGAAAATAAAATTAATATAATTTCTTGGTTTTATTTGTACATTTTGTAATAAATGAAGTTCTATCAAGTAATGCGACATGATAATATAAAATTCTTGTTAACAATCATTTGCCGACTTTGTCTTTCGAAAATATTAATCATTCAGGAATATTTAGCAACTATTAAAACAAATAGATTAGAATTAATTCATTACGTTTGTTACGTGTAATAATACATTTTACAATTTACTTTATAAACAAGTATAATTAGCAAATAGACTGATTTCCTGCAAACATCATTAAATATCATATAAATTAATCTTCATTGCGAATAACTACGTTCAACATTAATTATTTAAAAATATCGTCTAGCTATGCGTAATACAATACTGCTGTGCGTTGCGTGACTTGCCTTGCATTGTGCTTTATATCGTATTCTCGGACAATTGAATTGTTTATGAGGGTCCGTTATTATCTTTCGACACGTGCAACTTATTTTAACAAGTATAAGCCATATTAATCTTTGACTCTACCGAAGCTATAGACTCACTGATCATTTCAGTAAAATCATGTCTCCACAATGTAATGGTCAAGCCAATTATGAGGCATAAGCTATATTTACCGTTAGATAAATGCTTCTGGTCTGGTTTCCTT
The DNA here is from genome assembly GCA_029286875.1 of Lamproptera curius. Lineage (NCBI taxonomy): Eukaryota > Metazoa > Arthropoda > Insecta > Lepidoptera > Papilionidae > Lamproptera > Lamproptera curius. Next base: position 743,731 of record JAGSMT010000213.1, read on the forward strand.
TCATTTTTATAATCATTTTCGTGACTGAAACCGAAAATTCTAGAAAAATTCCCTTCTAATAATATAATATATTATAATATATAATATATTATAACAAAGCACAAACGTGTCAAGCAACACGCGAGATGTGTAATTTTTGCTGTGCTTTTCGTTTTAATGTGTATTTGAATTTGACAATTGATTACGCAGCAAATTTATTAATACCATTTGATAATTTTGTTATGATTATGCAACTACTTTTGCCTAGAATACTGTAATGCTATACACTGCATACCAATTGTCAATCTCTGTGTTATAGCCTCGTACTTATTCCGTTTTTAACATTTCTTTTACGAAGTTGATGTTCTAGCAAAACTTGCAACTTTGTCTCTGTCGCTTGTTGCGCAACTGTTGCATGTTACATCTTGAAGTACGTACCAATAAATTTGTTTATTAATTATAATTACTCCAAAGCAAATATTACCCGAACGTTGATATTCTATATATATAATTCTTAAAAAGTTTTAGAATAAAGCTTGTTTTCGTTCAATACTAATGCGTATCCCATAGATTTTAATTTTAATTTGAGACAAATCCCATACTTGTAAACATGTTGAAACTCATTATGGTTTTTTTCGTCATTCGTAGTCGATATTTTACGGTAACACATTTAATCATGCTTACTCATATCGATATGCGAATGGATATTAAATGGGCAGCAGGGGAAGATAGGTTTCCTAAAAATATAATTTGTCATTAAACAACCGTTACATTCGTCGTAACCTAAATTAATGGTTTGTTAACAAACATTTGGCATTCTATATTCAAATTTTTAAAAACGAATTTCAAAGAACAATGCTATGGACTGTATTGCGCATGTCAGTCCAAAGGGTTGTTATCGATCCGCGCAAATGAACAAAGGTAGTTTGGGCGCGCATAAATTGGGGAGACGAATCCAGTATAGATATACTGTGCAGTTTATACATTTTAATATATTGAATTATGTTAAATTGTAAGGCGGTAGCACTCTGAATACAACGCCATCAAGTAGATCTCACAAAAGGTCGTGTTTGGATAGTTAATTATATTGTGATGAGATGGCGTTGCGGATTTGTCTTTTAAATGTTTTTAAAAAGATTTGCGTTTACTTAACTATTATCGTAAAAAAGCAAGTAAGTTGTACTCTGAGAAGAGATAATGGCAATGGTATAGGTACAGCTAATATTATGGCTGACAGGTAGTTTAGTTTGTTTTGGTGGAGCAATAGATCGTAAGGGCATACGCATGTAGGAGCTTAAGTTTGTGGTAGGCAATTATCTCCCTCCCTTACCTTCACTGGCTTAATAAAAACGACGACGCATGACGCTTAAATTTTCCACTGCCCTTTATTTAATCGTTTGCATCTATCGGAAATCATTACTGCTTTGGGCAAATTACTTATCATAATGAACCAAAAAGTAAGAACTTTTTACACGAACCAAAGGCAGAAGCTTTAAAGATTGAATTCATCGAAAAAATTAATTGGAGCATTTTCTTGCCTTCTTAGTGGATAAATTCTTTCATCATATTTTAATACCATGTTCAAATAGGGTTTTCCTAATTGGCTGCTTAAGGGTGGGCCGTGGGGTGGCGGGGGCCGATTGGGGGCCGGGGTTGCCAACGCCAACGCAGGGTATAATACTGTACAATATCTGCCTCCCATCACCCCCTGTTTAGGGGGTCCACCCGATACACCTTTGCGACGGCGCCAATACTTCGTATATTGATTTATTCAATTCCTCGACGACTGTGGCTAGTCAACCGTTATAACTAGATTTATGGTGATTTTTTTTACGAAATTTCGAAAGGACTGCTTGAATATTGTCAAAATATTCTCCTGTACTGGAAATCCTTTTCCTTCTGGCTTATGAGGCTCTATCTAATAGTCAATATCTATTATAGTATAAATTCACGAATGTGTAGGATTACGAAATCACTCTGGTAGATTTTAGCGCACGAACTAACTACTTTTGGGTTCTTATCGCGGTCTATTAGTACTGTTCCCGACCTTTTAGACCCTCACCAGCGGCCACGGTCACGGGTTTTTAGTATATCTAGCCTTTTAAAAGCGTATCGATTATTTGGAGTATGCAATGCGCTGTATGCATTTACAGCGTACGCATGTACTAAACAGACATCGTTTAAGCTTGATACACATCATCAGCCTGTGTTAGTCCACTGCTGGACATAAGCCTCCTCCATTAGGGGTTTTTTGAACCGCATCCCACCACGCTGGTCCAGTGCGGGTTGGTGGGTGGACCGACTTTTTACTTGCTCATCAGACGCATGGATCATCTTACTTTTCAGACAATTGAGTGATCGGCCCAAATATCCCTAACCAACTAGGAAACAACAGTGAAAATTTGTTGAGTCTCCGCAGGATTCGAACCCACGACCTCGGGTTTCTAAAGTACACGCCCTTACCACTAGGCTACGGAGGCTGCCTTGCTTGCTTTATGACATCTATGTTGTTGAAAATTTTATTAAGTCTAAAATTCATATATTTATTTATACATAAATTCACATATGTACAACATTCCTCGGTAATAAGAAGCCGAAACAAATCCGATAGGGTATAACGTCTAGTTAAGCATATAGTTTCTGATATACTATGGTAATAGAAACAGTTAATTTCGATATTAATAAATTGTTTTCATGTGCCCTAATTAATGTAAGAGTATCAGTTTTATTCATAGTTGACCTAAAATAAGTCATCGTTCATATTTTGTTATGAAAATAAAACAATAAAGATAACGTTATTTATAACCGTAGTTCCTGTTCATATTGTATGTCAACTCTTATTATTAACTAGCTGTTGCCCGTGACTTCGTCCGCAAAGTATAATGGGCATAGAAAGTTACCCTTCAGAGATAGACACATGCTATGACGGACATTTTTATAGATCTAGAAACGCAGAATAATTCCACCTAACATTGTTTTGTTATATTTGATAGGGTTTAGGCAGCGTTTTCGTTGAAAGCTCTCAGACAGCTTACTTTATATCAGCCATCTCTGACAAATATCAATATATTTTACTCAAATGTTAAAAGAAAATGTACAAAATATATATCTAAATCTTCCGCAAGAATCCATTTATCGATTAGTAAAAACCGCGTGACTATCTGTGTAGTATTTGACTGTATCGCGAACAAACAGACATACATACGCGACCGGGGACTTTGTTTTATAATATGTATAGATTTCTCTTGTTATTGCTAAAGAAAATTGTCGCGATTAGGTTTATCCGTATTATTATTTCTTTCTGTATCAAACGTGTAAAAAATTAAAAATCTATTCTCTTTTGCACGAAACATCGGTTATGATTGACTCATGAACCGTTTTAATAGATAAAATATAGTTTTGGATTTAAGTAACTTCATTTTTAATAACTGTTCTTGGTCACTTACTCATAATTTTCTCTTAGCACAACAAATCGAATGTTCGTTAAAGTATCTACGATATCCTAAAAGAAATTCGCAGTCTCTGAAGTAATAAAAATAGCTATTTCAAAAAATTACTTTCGTTACTAAACGCTACAGTTTATTTGTTGAAAAAATATTACAATCAATAAATCATAAAAATTACACATACTCATTTTAAAACTACAATATAAATAATTACAATATAATAAAAAATAATTATTTAAAGAAAACGTTGATAACAACGTATATATATACGAAGCAAAACAAACTCCCTGCTCGAGAGAGATTAAATATTGACTTTAATCCCCAATTATTTTCAGCAACGTCGAGCGAATTAATTATATGGGACCCTCGTACCTATTCAATTTAAACTTCAATCGAAGCGTCTAGACAACCCCACCCGTGGTAGGCAAAAGGGGGTTGCCAGGGTGTTCATCCCCCTGTCTGCATAAATCCCCTTTGATGTTAAGCCCCGCGGCAAATATTGGTTCTGACAGGATAATTAAATTTCACCCCTGCCTCGAAATATCACAGCACCAAAGCCGACGATATAGGTAAAAGTGTTTATAGTGATTTAATATACTACGCTCGAAGGTATTAGAGGGGGTACATTAATGTACATTTTAGTTATTATAGGCACTTTACTTTTCAAATTTCACGAAGTCTGTGGATGTAGGTGGCAGAGGATCGTGCCTATCCGTCCACTGCTGGACAAAGGCTTTTCTCAATTAACGCCAAAACGGGCCGATCCCTTACTACTCGCTGCCAACTTGAGCCGGCTACTACACGGAGAACGGCATCCCAGTTAGCACATCTTTTCAATAGGCTTTAACAGACTTAAATGATAAAATATCTTGTGTGATCTGACAATTATAATTTGAAACCGTTTCATGTTGAGTTAGACGTGTCCCGAGTGCAATTATTATCAATTTACGAGATTATACAGGGAATTAGTACTATGTATTATTACTGGTACTTTTTATGTTACAATAAAAACAGACTTTTATGGTCGTAAAAGGAATGGTTTAAAGTTCTTAACTACCTTAAAAACAAAGAACAGAGTTCCCTTAACATATAACATATGATCATTTATTACTTTATTGTTTGTTGTTCATAACTCAATGCGATATAGTTTACTTAAGTACGGCGGTTCCTACTCTCTCATTAAAAAAATAAAGTTAATGCTGATATGTAGGGCTCTTGCTTATCTCTTTATCTTAACTTATCTTTTTGTTTTAATATTTGCGAGTAAAATCTTTTGGTTTAGACATAACAAGTGAACATTCTGGCAAAACTTATTAAACGTGTTAATTAATATCTCAATTAACAGCGAAATTATCAACTTATGTTTTTACAGCGGTTATTAGACACTACAAAATAATTAACTATAATGAGCGTAAGAGAAGCCTTTTTTATTTTTAGTTAGGCTATTAAAAGTTTTGATATGAATCCTCAAACACTTTTATAAATAAAATTAAGGATAGCAAAACATTTTGCTTTAACAGTTTAGAAATATTTTTCTTTTATTTAAATAGTTTTAAAAATAATTCAGGAACTACATATAAACCGCAATAAATTGTGAAAGGGTGTCGTTATTGTATTTAATTAAGTAGCTATTGATTCTGTAAGTGAAAATTGTTATTCCGTTCATCATAATCGATGTACAATAGTAAAATACATCTTATATTGTCTATTGTTTTTCTTTACAATCTTTTAACAACGGGGTGAAACTCTATCCATTCCTGTCTACGTACGAGAAAGTTCGGGAACGTTCTCCCGTTCGGGGTGGGAGAAATGGATCGATGCGGCGCATGTGCACCGCAATAACTGTTCAGTCCTTTCGTCCTTCGCTGCTATGCCGCTGTTTTATACGCGGCGCATATTTTGTTTCTGTGCCGTTGCCATATTTTTATTATATCGGATATTCGTCGTCACGTCCGTCGGCCACGTGAGCAGGCGGCGTAATGAACTAGCTAAAAAGTCGCGTAGTGATCAGCAGCAACCAGGTGAATTTCTTTGACGTCATACACAAGTTATTGGAGACGTTTTTCGTTTAAAATCTTGTAGATATATATATCGCTTTGCAGGTTTAAAATAACTAAGGTTTAGCAAATTTCGTTCAACGCTTTCATAATAATGCAGGTACCATACGTTAACGCCTCCTCAGTAATACTTGTGTTATTGCGTATCGCGTGACTTGATAGAAATTTATAACTGACATACAGTTATTTTTTTAATAACTGTGTCCAATCGTTGAGAAATTGCCAAGTACCGCTTAATAATACTCTCGAAGCAATCATTTGCTAAAATTTCATTTTCCGATACCATTTTCCCCGTTTGAAATGGCGGCTTAGTACATTCCGATCAATAATTGCGGAGGGGCCGTCGCCGGGCTTTGTTGGCGCATGCTCGGTGAGCGCTTGTAGGGTGTTGGGTGAGGTGGGCCACCCACCCTCTTCGCCACCCAGTCGGAGATTTCCAAACTGTAAAATGTATTGACAGTCGTATGGACTTGCTTTAGATACATACATGAGAGTTTTGATTATTTCCAGTAATTAAAAAGCAATATTTTTATAAGTTAAAACTATTATTTTTAAATAGATGCCAGCACTGGTATAAAGCAATGGCGCAAATTGGTAATATATTGTATCGCCGTGACTATTGCTATATACATAGATTTACTTTTATACACACTATGATAGAATGACGAAATATTTAGATTTTAATTTATATTATATTTTATTCTTCTATTACTTATATATCTGGTTCTGTTCACTTACATTTCAATGTCAACATAAACAAATTGTATTATTGCGTAATTTAAAGCCAAGAGATTCCGGTGCTTTCTGCATCTTCGACACTAAAATTGTTACCCCATTGTGTACTTTAAACATTTTCGTTTATTCATATTAAATTCTCGTTTTACGGATTTGTCATTTAACGTGACTATAAGGTTTCATTTGTCGTTCTGTACACGTGGTAAGTTTGGAAATCTCTGTTCTATAAATAATCCACAGTTCATCGGTTTCCTCCCCTTTTCCCTCTATCCCCCTATTAGGGTGACCCCTTTCAATCCCCTTGCCTCCCGTTACAATCTATTTATAGGCAAAGTATTGGCCAACCTGCCCAAATATGGAGTGCCTAAATTGCTGGGGTTCGGCACATCCTTTTAAATAATAATTCATCGAGCTTTAGTTTTATGAAATATTATTACTTTGCCAATGTCTATGGGTGTCGGTGACCACTTCCCATCAGGTGCCCGGCTGCTTATAGAATAAAAAAAAATCGTTTGAAAAAAAAACTGCCAGATTGATTGTTGGTTGTTTCCCTTTTGACATAACTATCAAATAATTACTTAAACAGATTTAAAAATACCACATAAACTAGTTCTTATCCCAGTGACTCTTTTGGCCTTTTCGTTCTAGAGAAATGTAAAGTTTATAACCAAGAAAATTCGATCTGAGGGGGTGTTTTACTTACGCCCCGTCTACCCCCGTAACGTGAAACGTGTCTTCATTCCGCGTTGAGTCGCGACCGTGTTTAGACGTGTATAACGTTTAATTTCGATTTGCGGTCTGCATTGTTTGGCGGCAGGGTGGATGATGACGATATGAACAAAGCGGCAAGCGGTTCCGTGAGTGAATAAAATATATTTATGATTATGTAAGCTTTGAATGGTGTCCAACACCCGTGCCTAATTTAGCATTGCGATTAAAAGAAAGTTTAGTTTTTATTTTACATATATAACATCACTTATAAATTAACTTTGACAACATTCTTCTCTGAAAATATGTTTCAATCTTTTCTATTCCCATTTCACAAGCCAAGTATCGTAAGGCGAAATTTCTGCGTTACCAGTTAACGTTACTTGCTTTGTTGGTTTAACACTTTGCTCTTTTTTTAATTTTTCGATTACCGACTGGGAGCAGTTATTAGTGTCCCTGTCTATTACGCTGTTGGGTGTGGGTTCGCTAACAAAGGGAAAAACATTGTTTGAAAAGCAACGTGTTCTCCTCGTAGATGAATTCTTTTAAATAATACGTGCGTATCGAAATAATACAACAAAAGTAAATTTATGTATTTATCGGTTAACTAATTTCGACACACAAATTTTGATCCCGAAATATATATTTTTTTTAAATGATTGGGCACTGGTTCGGTTGCCATTTTTATTAAAGTACATACTAAGGTTGCTTTACATATTATTTTTTGGAAAAATAATGAGAATCACCGTAAAGCAGGCCACTGTGTAGAAAACATAAAATATTTGCTAAAAGCAATGACTATAGGTGATAATACAGAAAATAATTTTCGCAGCAATATTGAATACGCTAATATTTCAGCCAACGCCCAATGGACCGTTCTATCTAGCCACCCTGAAGTGGGGACTGGGCCCTTCCCCCTAGGGAGAATTATGGGGTTGAAAAGGTGGAGGTAAAAAAGGGGGTCGGGGGAAGGGTGGTAAAATAAGGTGGTGGGCGTTAGGTGCGTCAATCCGGATTTATTCTGAAATACATATTATAAACTGTATGTTTATATTTTACCTTCGAATATTATAAAATGTTATATGTTATAGGTTCATAAAACATTTACTCTTACTTTAACGTTATGATGTTAAACATACCTTAACTTCTAGAAAAAAAATCCTTTATTCGATTGGGTTTTTATATTACTACATTACGTTCTGCCTGATTTTATTTACAATATGAGGAAAAAAATACCTCCATAATGATTATTAGTTCAAAACCACTATTTAATATAACAGTTATATGCTATTTATGATTGATTCATTTTGATAAGTGACTCTTACTTATTTACTCTTTATTACAACATTCATACTTTATTACAAAGTTACTCCTTTTTATCTTACAACGTGAACAGATTTATAAATTATTTTAGTCCTAACATCTTTAGAGTTTTGGAAATAACTCGCTGTATACAGTGTATTGCATAAATGCAAACCCTAAACGGTTGGTGACTAGCCTTACCCAACCGTCGGAGCCAAAGCTAATTATTTTAAGGAGGAACGCACACTAATGCTGGAAACTTTTGCAGCTATTATATGCATGAAAAATATATGCTATTAATTTGTTTTTTAAATCTTGTAACATCGAGACTATAGTTTTTAAATAAAATAATCTTAAATTAAAGAGACTGTCTCCTTTACTGGATAATATTTTGAATATGTATCATTGCTTACTTTTCTAATGATGACGTACATAATTTTTATCTCGCTTTCATCATTTCGATTAGGCGAAACATAATTTATTTATAACACGAAATAGTAAAAAGAAATAACTATATATTTCTTGTTATTTCGATTGCTTCGATCTAAAGTTGTATTGTGACAACAAGTATAGTATGTTTTCAAACATTTAGCTGTTGTAAGCGTACCTTAAGACTGACGTAGGGCTCACTCTGTCCGAAACTAGGTCGCCGATTGCGACACTACGAACCTCTCGCCGTTACTTTAAAACCAGCATCTATTCGCGAATGCTCAGATTATGCCTAGACTGCGTTAAGTTCATTGGTACCTGAACAAGTTATATCCGTATAGATGAGCAATGTACTCTGTTAAAATAACACGGCTGACTGAGAGACTTGATTATCAGCTTTAATAGACTTGCAAGTGTAGTGTGTGTAGTCTTAGTGAAGTTATATTTAAATTATCATCATCATCGTCATAAGCCTGTGATAGTCCACTGCTGGACATAGGCCTCTCCTAATACGGGGTGTTTTAGGGGAGGCTATCTATTAGGGGGTGTTGAACCGTATCCCACCGCGCTGGTCAATGCGGGTTGGTGGGTGGACCGACTTTTTACATGCCCATCCGACGCATGGATCATATTACTTTTCAGAACATTGAGTCATCGGCCCAAATTGCCCTAACCAACTAGGAAACAACAATGAAAATTTATGAGTCCCCGCAGGATTCGAACCCCGACCTCCGGTTTCTAAAGCACACGCCCATACCACTAGGCTACGGAGGCAGTTATATTAAATGTAAATTTAATTTTTATATTTAAATCACATGCAATAAAATGTTGTTCGACAGTCTTCTGCAAAAAAGAGACCATCTAACAAATTTCAAGGCATTAACGTCCTTTTAACGATATTTAAAGGTAGTGCGTACTGCCAAAGAGAAAGAGTGCTTTTAATATGTGCATTTGACACAGATCAATTTCTCTCACAAATAGGTGATCGCCCCTTATGATGTATGGATATGATATATTTAAACAAATATGTCCCCCCATAGCACCGAACCCAAGCCTCTGATTTTCAAAGAAGGGTCACACCACAAGGCGCGGAGGCAGCTGCCACACGATTAACATGCCTTACTATTAATTCACAACAGTATCGTTCGTGACAACAGCAATTTGCGTATTGCTCGATCACTGTATTGTTAAATGACATGCGCATCTTCCTATCTTTACGTCTCACCTTGAAATCAAGTAGTCCCCTTAGCGGATGTAGTTAGATGGTAAATACATCCCTTTTGTTCCGTTTATCTGACTATCTTTGCGTCGTTATTGTTATTTTCAATTGTAGTCAACTATTGTAATTTGTTCGTATTTGGAGATGAAAAGTTTGGCGAAGATTTTTTAAGACTTCAAGATAAACAATATTAAATGGTTTATAAAAAGAAGGGTTTGGGGACTGGATGTTAATAATACCGACGTTTTAATAATCTATGTCTTTTGTCATGCATTTATTTTGTATAGAGTTTTAAATTTAAATATTTTGTTTGATTTAAGTTCCAACAAAGGTGAATAATTATTAAAAGTTCTATTATAGTCACCTAACGGTATCAAATTGATAGATTTTAAGTGAAATTGTATTTTTTTATATCATGGACGCTGTATTAATTAGTACGCAGTCTAACAAACAATAACATCAACATTGTTCATAGAAATAGAAAGTATTATTACCGTTTAGACGAGAACTTTATTTTAATTTAATAAAACGACAAATTGGCGCCATTTGCATACTATTAATTCGTATGATACTGATAAAGGCATTTTGCTCACCAATTACTTCGCTAATGACTATGGAACAAGGTCAATAATATACTTACCGGTATCAATATCTCCGACTTTGCATTTTTAAGTGTCAAATGGATACGCTTGCGACATTCCACATTGCAAAAGATAGAATATGTTTAATGTGGAATTATCTACATATGTATTGTACTGTATGTGGCTTTAATACATTGATGAATCACCAAGTTTTTAAAGGCTTTATCTTCGTTTTTGCCTTTTCAACTATTTCGTTTGTCATTGACCCTTTACTCTTTTTGAAGTCCTGATCGTCTGCTTCATTCTTTACATTACATCTTCAGGGTCATCGCGAAAAAAAGAGCCACGTGTTTTGCAACACAAAAATTGTGTTTAACATCACAAAAGGATATAGTAAGAACGTGTTCCTTTACAAATTTATCCCTTTTTGCTATTATTCAAGTACTCCTGGTTGCCTTGAATCTTTTGTGATTTTAATAATACAGACCATTCCATTCCATATTGTGTTCATGCATTGATGCTCATAACTTGTATTATGGTTTATAACTTCTCAATAGGTGTAATGTTGATATGAAAAAATATACATTAAACAGTTTAGTTTATGTACGCCATCGTATACATATTTATTTGATTATATGTTTGTTCTTACAGTTTTTGTACATTTTTTAAAAATTGCCTTTTGTGTTCATTATTCACTGGAATTCTGTTGGCATAAAATCTGACGCTTAACAATATCGTTATTTGCCCTTAAACGACAGTTAAGTACGTTTTACGGCTATGTTTCGCGTAAATACAAATAGTGTTGTAATTATTAACTTAAATCAATAATAATTCTTATTAATACCCTAACTTGTTCGTTTTAAAAAAAATCCTTTTTTATCATTTGGAACATTTACTTTAGCAAGACCCCAAACATTAGAATCGTAATTATACAAAATTCTTAATAATATTTAAATTTTAATGTTAATTTAGATGCAGTTTTTCTGTTTGCCAAAATTTACATATTCTTTTGATAGAGTAATGGACGATTATGTGAGCAGTGGTGCAATATAGCGAGATCAAAATATTATTAACTGACGCCGAATCTGTTTGTCTGTATGTCACTAGAGTAAATCAAGTTTTTACACACTTTTCTAGGACTTTGTTAGTCCCTTTCTATACTATAGATGTTCTACATTTTGATTAAGAGGGCGTTATAAATATTAAAGGATGTTGCATGGGGCATCTTATTCGATATAAAAAAATGTGTCCATTTGCATTTCTTTAAATTTTTCTAGTATTTTTGAAACCAAGTGCTTTTGATCTTTATTGATTATAGTTTTTTCAATGGCTACTCTATTATAGGTTATTCAACATGATATGAGTAATTAAATTTATTCATTTCGTTTGAAGGAGTCATATAATATATGATGGAGATGACTTGTTTCTTTAATATTTAGCTTAATTTTCTTACTTAGTAACTTTTGCGTTTTGAATAATTAAAAATATTAGCAGAGTCTCTCTTTAATAAATAGTATTATTGTATATCGATTTTATCTTAAATAACTATGATAACTGATGTATAATTATATCAATTAAATTATTCTATATGATTTTTCTTAAAACATTAAACGTTGTTGTAACTTGCCCATGTGACATTTGTGTCGAGATTCAGAATTCTTCGCTATACTTCTTAAAAGACATCTGTGAGTTTTGTTTTCATTGCTAATTATTTCTGTAGATCAGTCTATAGCTCTTAAAACTACTATGTATCCATTACATTAACTTTTCAGTGAGTGCAATTGTATGTTTATATATAAAGTTTATTAAACTATAAGATATCGTTATTAACTTTAGTGCATGATGTATATGAATTTGAGATTTTTCTATATATTATACATTAATGCACCAACGTTATGGCAGGCAATGTTTTTTTATCTTAATCAATATGTATGTGAATATTTAATAAAATATTACAATATGGTAAAAAATATTCGGTTACTAAGAATTAAACAAAGCTTTGAAAGTAAAATCAAGGTAATAACTTTGTACTTTAAAATTTTACAAACATATAATAAAATTGCAGTCGGTACCGGCGGTAGGTTCCCTTTTTACAGGAAACCGTCTGGGTGGGTACCACCGCGGTGCCTCTTTCTGCCGCGAAGCAGTAGTGTGAAAACACTACTGTGTTCCGGTTTGAAGGGCACCGTTGCCAGCGTATTTACTGGGTAAACGAGACTTAACACCCTATGTCTCACGGTAGGCAGCGCGTTGGCGGTACCGCTGGTATTGCTAATGTCTATGGGGTGTCGGTGACCACTTCCCATCAGGTGGCCCGACTGCTCGTCTGCCTGCGTATGCCATAAAAAAAAAACAGTGGTGTATGATTAATTGCGTGTCTGCTATAAATTATAATTGTTTAGGATGATAAATACTTTTCATACTTATTAGTTTTTTTTTTCAATTATAGATCAATTTGTGTTATTAACTTCTGCTGTAAAACGAAATATGTCGATGGAAAAGGTTTAATTAGTAGTAAGTTCCGTATCTTTATAAAATATATGATTTTATAAAGATACGGAACAGAAAATACTGAGTATGAATAAATAATTTAGAATAATTATTTTTTAAATTCATGTAACATTGTCGATTTCTTTTCCTTTTGGATCAATATCAACTAACTTTAGTCTATAAAAAAATAATGATGTTGTTCGGGTTCGAAAACTTAAAAGTAATTGGACACCGCGCTGTTAACTTCCAAATTACATTTCACCGATTCGGTTTACTGGATGTGCCAGTCTAGTCGATGCTTGCGCCAGTCTAGTCGATGCTGATCAATAAGCGACGCATGTGCAATAGCGCTCCTCCCCCGCCCGGGCTGGACCGCGCCCTGTACTCCCTGCATCCCGTGCAATAGTAGTTTCGTTCTACATCTACCATGTCGTCAACGGGCACCATCCAGCGCGAGATATTTATATATTACATCTACGACGATAATATAGTTAATTTCGCGGATCTTTAATACCGTTTAGAATCTATTATATTTAATTTTAAGTTCCAATATTGAGTACATGCTTATTATGTAGTGATTTACGGAGAACGGATAAGTTATTAGTTTTTAGTCGGGTAAGTCATACGACCTTCTATAATTTTAAATTAATAACTTTATCAACTTTCTGATGAAATGTGCAGTTTCGTATAAATTTCAAAAACATACATGGCTACGGATGTATGTTCTGCACGTATATTTTATATTAAAAAAAAAAACAACCAATGTTCTTTCCTAAACCCTAATGTTTTATTTATGCTCTATTTATTTATTTATACGTCGAACAAAACTTCTTTTTGTTAATTTTTGTCTGTCGGTCTGTCTCTTTGTTTGTTCCGGCTAATCTTTTGAATGGCTGGTCCGATTTTGACAAGACTAAAAGATAGTTGTTGGAACTGAGAGTAACTTAGGCAATTTTTGCAATTTTATTTTGCTACGCGGGTAAGAGATAGTAAATACATAAAAATAGAAAACAAAAGGTTTCCCATACTTGCGATCAAGACGCCCAACGTCAACAACATTTCGCACATTGTTTGTCTTGTAATAAGCAATATTAACTAGCGAATAGATAATCGTAAAAGGTATTTATCTAAATCTTGCTATAATCAATTAATAAATTATTTCTATCTTAAGACGGTTAATACTTAATCAATACAAAAATGTTGGCATTTAAGTGACGTCAATAAAATTATGCTTCATTGGAAGAAAGAAAATGAAAAAAGAAATTGTCTTTTAAAAACGATACCATGATGCCCAATTTTAATCATAATAACAAAGCGTACCCTTATTATCAGAGTGTGCAACGCCGCCATGAATGCACATCATACATATGCGTCCGTAAACCTTTCGATTAAAACCCTTTATGACGAATAATAATTTACTACATGAGTCTATAAATTTTGAGTAGAGTTACATTGAAAGTAATTCGGTAAAAGGTTAGCACTATATGATTTTTTTATGATTCAAAGTAATTCGGGAATAGCCACGGCTGAGGTAAATCTTGTAACCCGTTCTGTACATTAATTGAAATCCCAGACAGCGTTATCGATTCGCAACGATAGCCGTGATTCAATCCCCGGGATGTGAGCTGTCGCCAATCGATAAGCGACGCATGTGCATTGGGGACCTCATCCCCCCGGGTCCAGCCAGACTGCGCCCTGCGCTCCCTGCATTCGTTATTCGGACCTCTAGCAACCATGTCGCCCGTTGTCATCCGTAGAGAGGTGTTCGTGGTCTACGTTTATGACAGTAACGGTATAATCGACTTCTCCGATTTCTAATACACGTCTATGCAAGTTCCAATCGGTTGATTTTTTAGATTTTTGTTCGTTTCCATTTATGTTTCGCCTCTTATACATCGTCCGTTTGATCCGATTAGTGTACAATCATTTAGTTGGTTTTCGCGGTTTGCCGATTTCGCGATTGGCAAAGTTGTTGTCCTGATATTTGGATATTCACATCAGAGTTCATCCTGCGGTAAGAAATTTTATCTTTTATCTTTTTTTTAAATATTTTTTGAAATAAAGGAGTTACCTTTTAGTTAAGTTTGAAAATGAGTTTGAAATGTTTTACTGTGTTTAGATTCTTTGCACAAATCTGAAGTCTTTCTATATACGCTTTTGATTCTTTGTCGAAATATTTTAACAAAGAATTATAATTGTTTTTTCCAAAAAACATTTTTTTAATGACATCGTAAAATATTCGGATTTATTTAGTCTTCAATATAATTCTAGATAACTTAAAACGAGACGTCCTAAATTAATTATTGGATAAAAATAACATTGAACAATCAAACATATAGTTATTACAATATCATTAATTATTGGTATCATCAGTGTACATTTTAGTATGCTGAATATGCATATTATGTTTAAAAATCATATCGTTTTTATGATTTTGATTTACTTGTAAATAATTTTGACGTAAATATTTATTTAATAATACGGATATGTGCGACTACTTACACTCGTGTTTATGTAAAATATATATTCATATCTTATAGTATAAAAATTTTTGCATTTGTTGCAATTACGCATTCAAAATTTGAACATGCATGGATGCATTGAAATGACGTGATAATCACTAACTTTGCTTCTCACTTACCGTTCACAGCGACAATATCTAACAAAAGTTTTAATCTCCAAGTCGGTAATTTAAAAAGTAGCAAATATCCGAGTTCATTTCATAAATTAAGTTGAATAGTCTTTAATGAACTCCGGTGATTTGATTTACGGGATGCGTTTCGACGCTGATCAATAATCGACGCATGTGCATTGGCGTCATCCCTCCCAGCCGGGGAAAGACCGCGCCCTGCACCCCACCCCCCTGCATTACCAGCTCCTGAACAAAGGATCTTTGAAATGATATTAAATAACTTTTTATAAATTAAAGCATTTTCGTTGGATATAACGTGATATACATGTTACTTACTTTATATCACATACATTTACTTACTATTATGAGGGTGCGTTGGTATTCGGCTCCTTTGTATCAGCAGCTTCGTCCTCGTTATTGAGCTCCGCAGCCCCAACTCTCATAATGCCTTTACGTTGCAATTTCGTTGTAATCCAATTCAATTCTGTGACATGTGTCCTTGTCGCATTTGAAGATTCGGTCGGTTTAATGATTCACTTTATACACAATTTTCGTATTATATTATAATTTGTGTACAATTATTTCTTGATATAACCTGGTCTACCAATTTATAAGATGCTATTTGGTTGCCTTGTAATTTTTTGGGAAGGTTAAATGAAAAAATCACGCCCGTGGTAATTACAGAGCAATCTAGCATAGTTTTTGAGGTTATAACTATAGAGTTTAAATTATGAAAGTTTAAATTTGTTTTTTGTATTTTTTTAAATAATTTTTCTAAATATACAACACACGGGAAAAACTTTTAACACTAATATTACATAAAAGTTAAGCTTTTTATCTATCCTAATAGTTGTTTCTTGGGGATAAAATCAATATCATTTCAGTCAGGAGCGTCCTGAACTAGCCAAGATTTATTGTATTGCGTTGTGACAATAATGTCTAATACAGATTAGACATAAAACCACAACTTCAACTAATCTTACAATATCTATTTAAAAAATCCCACGTTGATTTTAAACACTTTATTGTGCGGCCATTGTGCCTAACAAGAATGTTTTAAAAATATCCACGTGTAATTTTAGCTGTTGAGTTATATGCCTCATGAGTATAAACATTTTATGATTTAATTAAAATTGGGTAAAAGATACAAATCTTAGCATATCTTTACGTTTTTCTTCGGAAAACTATAATATATTTTATGGTCATCGACTGAATTCAGAACTGTACTTCTTTCTCTATAAAATTTTCTTTGTCATATAATTAGAAATTTAGCGCAGATCTCAATTACCCTTAAATAAATCACCGGTGGTAGGTCCCCTTTTTACAAGGGATCGTTTGGATGGGTACCACCACGGTTCCTATTTCTACCGCAAAGCAGTAGTGTGAAAACACTACTGTGTTCCGGTTTGAATGGCACCGTAGCCAGCGTAATTACTGGGTAAACGAGACTTCACATCCTATATGTCTCACGGTAGGCAGGCGTTGGTGATACCTGTACGGCCAATGTCTATGGGCGTCGGTGACCACTTTCCATGAGGTGGCTCCGACTGCTCGTCTGCCCGCGTATGCAATAAAAAAAAGCCAGAGTTAAAAAACATGAGGAACATAATGTACTCGTAAAACTCTAACCTGCATAAGATGGGGCCATCGCTACTAGTAGATTGTCGCTAGCCTTATATCATAAAAAAACTTAAATTTCTCAGAAGACTCCTAATTATTATTTCAAATCATAAATAATCACATTCATATATTCTGATGTCTCATTTTTGAATAATAAAATAAACTATTAGATATCAAAGTGGTGTATCACCTCATTAACACCTCATTCTAAATTCCTTTCGTGGTAACGCGTTATCAAGTCCACAGATAAAGCATAATTAACAAGGGTCTAACTTGTTGCAGTCCTGACGTTCGTCCGGACTGCAGCTTCGGGAAGCCACATCCGCTTCCCAAAGAAGGACCCGGAGGAGCCACAGGGGCCGCCGCCACCGCCGCCGGCGGGGCGTGCCTACGACCATGGCCCTCGAACAGGAGAGCGGCCCGCTGACCACCCTGCCGCAAGACTTCAGGAGACATTTGATGACGGACAACGAAGACGACGTAAGTATCATGCTGCTACGTTTTAGATCCAACGTGTCAGGAGCGGTGCGGTGCGGAAACGTTTAAGATTCTTGTTTACTCAGCTGCTCTGTCTTTATTAAGTGTCAAAAGGGCACAGTAAAGTGGCAGTTATCTCAGTCTTCAACAATATGATAATTTTATGCCTGTATTTGTTTGTTTATTGTTTCAATTTTGTTAAAAAAAGGTGACAAAAAATGACTCGTTGAGTTTCTTTTACCAGTTCTTCTTAAGACAGAGGCGTCCTCTTTCGAAACGTTAGTTTTTGACAAATAATAAGTGAGTGTATCGCTCCTATGTTGAATAAAGATATTTAAATTTGAATCAATTAAACTTAACTTCTTCCAATCTTTTAGGGTTATTATTATAAGTTTTCTATACATCATCTGCTGTTTGGTAAAAAAAAATCTTACTTTTTTCAACTATAATTACAACGATTCCTTTCCCGCAGGATAATTTCGAAGATGCCGCCGAAGAACCACCCGAGTAAGTTTCTTATTTTTTCCTTTGTAATTTTAAATTAGAAATGTTTTAGCCTATTCATCATAATCATCATTAGCAGCCTTTATCCGTCCACTGCTGGACATAGGCCTTTTTCTTTGAACGCCACATCGGCTGATCCGTTGCTTCTCGCAGCCAACTGAACCGGCACGGAGATCGGCATCCCGCCTGTTCGGGGGTCTACCAACGCTCGGTTTGACCGATTATAATAACGAAATATAGTTGTTACCCAAAAATAAAAAAAAAGGGAAATTTTTTTTCTTTTATAGAATTATACAGGTTGGGATAAACAGGCGCTGTAGAATATGTTTCACGGGGCTGAAAATTGTTGTCGCATAAATTTTTTTTTGAAGTTATACCTTTGACGTCTTATGGAAAAATGATAAGACTAAATTTTTCAATATAGAAAAATCGACACCATGAAGTTAGCTATAGTTAATATTTTAGTATTTTTTAAGCTTTATATAATTAGATAATGCTTTATAAAAAAATCAATGTATTAAATACCTTTTTTTCTATTGTTAGTGTCGTTTTATCTGCAAAGGTAGAATGAGGCAATAGATAAAATTTTTGAAAAGATTTTTATGAACGCCAGGAAGTATAACTTCATAAGTTATAAACACACACTGTTCAATTTCACTGGTTGCCATAGTACCTATTACTTGTTTGCTGACAATTACCCTAGAAGAAGATAATTGGATAAAATTAATACTGACAGCTTTTATCACCTGAGTAATAAGATTTGGATTCAATAGATAGATTAGATTCGTTTCTATCCACCCCTTTCTACAGACTCAACATGAACCTCCAAGGAGCACTAGCAGACTGCGAGCAGGCGATCAAGAAATTCCTGAACAACGATCTGGAAAGCGCTATGAACATCATGCAAATATGGTAAGTCTTGTGTCCATAAATAACGGGTGGCAGTGCTGTCTCATGTATATATTGTTCAAGTTCTCCTTGGTCGATTTGTAATCTGAATTTTTCTCCTCAAAATCAAACAATGATCGAATTTTTCATCGGCCTATTTTCTGATCTAATCGCTTTGCATCATAAAAGGTGAAGCGATTTGTTTATCAATTTTATGTCTCAGTTAATCGAGATCGCCTTATGAAGTTCTGTACTAAGTGCAATGAAATATCAAATGTTAAATCTAATAACACTGCTTATACTCGGCTAATATCATACTCATCTAATAGTCGAGTTGTGACAGTAAATCTAAATTATAGGGTAACATCCAGCTAACAGACAACCGAGTATGCTTTTTGATAACAGTACCACTTTGCACTATTAGAAGAATGTTATCCACTTTTGAAAAGGGACCAGTTAACCCGTGAATGCTTTACTTATATTGGTAGAATATAACAAATAATGTTTTATTACGTTCAAGTTTTTTTTTTATAGCGGCATCGTGATAAGTGAACACATAGTCAGTGGTTGTTAGTTCGAAATAACTGTAGAGACCGCCAGTTGCCGCGGTGAGCAGTGGGATCGGAACCTCCATTGCATGTCGCCGTTACCACTTGTTCTTTAAGCTCCTTTTTATTTTACAAATAGATAGTACATCTCAATAATTATTTTTATATTTTAGTTTACTACCTATTCTCCTGAGTTGTATATCCGATATTAGAATAGTTTTTGTTCAAATCTCTTACTATTTCTGCTGTGGACTGGTTTAGATTTTTTTACCGCTCTCTCTAATGCATGACCCAGAAGCCGAACACAATAGACCGTCTCACCACCCATTCCCTCGACTGAGCCTTATTCCGATCCTATTGCCTGATCGACGTCGCGAGCTTTGTGAACGGCATTTCGCCACAACCAACAGCGAACGGTGACGGGTACGCTTGGCAATCAACGGCGGGCCGCACCAATACCACTGACATCTGATTTACCTATCAGGAGCCGCACTTCGCTGTACCACAGCCTGGGCGTGTCCATATTCGAGTTCATTCCAGCGGTACTAACGCTGGACTCGGCTCAAGTGGCACGCGCCCTGGCGGCGCTCAAGCGGACGCACGCCCTCTGCCAACAACACCGCCGCAGCTACACGCTGGTGGAGACCCTTGGAACCATGATCAAGAAGGTACGTAGCGGCGATCGCGGCAACGCTGCTGCCGGGTCGACGGTGGGTGAGTCGCCTGCGCACCAGCACAACCGATTGCACACTCACTTCAGTCACATGAAGGCACACTTCACTCAAATTCACTGATGCAATCCACTTTTACGCGAATTCACTGATGCAATCCACTTTACGTAAATTTTCTGATACGATCCATTCTACCAAATTACACTGATACAGTACGAGATTCTACGCAAATTCCTGATACAGTCTTCTACGCAAATTCACTTCGTACACACGCAAATTCCTGATAACTGTACAGTTCTACGCAAATTCTCGATACAGTTCTTTCCTACGCAAATTCTCTGATACAGTACAATTCTACGCAAATTCACTGATACAGTACAATTCTACGCAAATTCTCTGATACAGTACAATTCTACGCAAATTCACTGATACAGTACAATTCTACGCAAATTCTCTGATACAGTTCTTTCCTATGCAAATTCTCTGATACAGTTCTTTCCTACGCAAATTCACTGATACAGTACAATTCTTACAATTATCTGATACGTACAATTCTACGCAAATTCGTTCTGATACATACAACTTCTACGCAATTCACTGGACATAATTTATTTCTACGCAAATTTCTTTGATACAATACCATTTATCAATTCACTGATACAATTTATTCTATCCAATTACTGTAATCATTACTAATTACATTCAAATTTATTGATGCAGTCCACTTCTAGGCAAATTAACTGATATATTTTACTTCTTAACAACATTACTGTTACAATCCAATACTCCAAAAATGAACTAATACTTATATCCAAATTTTCTGAATCTATTTACTGGTATATTCCACTTCTACGTAAATTTATTAACCCTACATTTTTCATATTTACTGTCCAACTTAACACAAGTTTTGCAATGCTAACTGTTCACTCGTTCAATCTACTGATAGTATACGCCAGCACATCAAGTAAGTAGCTATGTTCCATTTATCCTCCTTGCAATCGGCCAACCAATTATATCTATTCTTTAGCCCTTTAACAAATCCATCTAATGCATTAACTATCTTCACAAACTGATTTTTGAAATAAGTTGTTTATTTACATGTCTAGAAATCGTTTAAAATTTTACAAACCAGTAAAAAGGTCCGCGTGTAAAGAATTATTTTTGTTGAATAATTAATTTACTGATGTTAAAGATTAAATAACAATAGCATCACTAAAAATACGAACGCTCGTACGGTACTAACAAGGTCAACTCTCACAATATCTTACTTAAACAAATGCAGTTTTATGATTTGCTTCACAAAATGCGTTAATTACGACTTATTCTAAATGAATGCTTTGGCTTAAAAGTATAACCAAAAAGCATACAAGCTATCTATGTGTGTCGGCAACAAACGTGGACCTAGTGTCGCGCCTTGTGGCATCCAGTCGGTACCCTAGCCTCTCTCCGGCAGCCAAACTACAGCACAATGTCGGATATGGAAGCACACGCAGAACTATGCTACGCCGAAGCCATGCTGCTGCAGGCGGCGCTATGCGTTCTGGATGGAGACGACCTAGCCGGGTTCCTCAGGGCCACTATAAAAGTCAAGAGTTGCTACACCACCTACAAGTGAGTCAGTCTCTAAATTTCAAGAATTCCTTACTTTAGCTTTTCTTCTACCTAGCCATTTTTCCAAGTTGTCATAGGGTTGGCTTCTAATCCTTCTAAATTTACCTGATTAGACAGCTTTTACGCAGACCAACTGCCATCTGACCTCTACAAGCCAAAGGATACACTGCATACTAAGGATTAATAAGTTGTTGGTATATATGAATGAACTTATCCTATAACGACTGCCAAAGATGATCTTGACATCTGGGGCTGACTTTTTACATGCCCATCCGACGCATCTTGCTTTTCAGACCTTTTGAACTTTTTAACCAGGAAAACAACTTTTTTCCCCCGCAGGATTCGAACCCACTACCTCCTCCGTATAAAGCAAGGGCCAATATCGCTAGGTCAAGGAGGCAGTTACTTTAGCAATTTTAATTGGGGAAATTTAGTTTTTAACTAAAACTACAAGCATTTAGCATTTTATTTTTTGCTTTAAGCGTTTTAGTAAAATATAGTTTGTTAGAATTAGGGCATTTACTGCCCTCACAAATTTCCCTCTGCCATTGTCGCAGAGAGTGCTCGAGAATATTAGAGAAGAAGAAGTGGGAGACGAAGGAGTCACGCCAACATTTCCACAGTGGTGTTCGCCTAGGTATCGCTACGTTCAGCGTTATGATTGCTATGCTCCCTCCACGTCTAGTCACCCTCCTGGAGTTTGTGGGCTTCTGTGGCAACAAGGTGAGTCTAATCATCAAGTTATCTATTTATTTATCGTCCATTATTTGTTGTGTTTGCAGATCTAGAAGGTGCAGTAAACCTAATATTTGCAGGCGTTAAGTCCCCTTTTACAGTGGCCATCTGGGGTACCATCGCGGTGCTTCTTTCCGCCGCAAAGCAGTAGTGTGAAAACACTAATGTGTGTCCGGTTTGAAAGGCATCGTAGCCAGCGTATTTACTGGGTAAACGAGACTTCATATCCTACGTCTCACGGGAGGCAGCACGTTTATGATACCACTGGTATTGTCAATTTCTATGGGCGTCGTTAAGTACTTGAATGTACGAGCTCGGCTCGGTTGATAACTAAATACGTAATTTTTCGAGAATCCCGTATTGTGTTTTGATTTCCAGGCTTTGTTCACATTGAACTTCATGTAGGGAAGACCCGTGTACTAATTTTCCTATTGGATGGTATTTGTTGTGGTCAAGACGGTTTCTATGAATAATGTCACCATTGAATGACATCCCATCATATCTTGTGAGATGTTCGAGTGACAAACGTTCTACTGATAACACTATCAGTGTAGCGGCTCGTATCTCGTGTGTAATCCGCTTCGGCTTTTACCTTTAATGGAATGCCATTTTGGTCCTTATCATGAGAAGGAATAGCTGTAGATTCTCTTGATATTTAGGTGTACACTGTTCCATTTATCGCATTTATATAAACGGAACTGTTTTAGATTAATCAAGATTATTGTAGTTAATGTTATTTCCTCGAAGGTATAATAGGTTCTGACATACAAATAGACTGCATAAATTAATACATTGCAACCAAGTTGCGTGTTAACTAATTACAAGATTACTTACTGCATTCGACTTTATACTATTTTAAAATTGTAATTTTTGAATCTGACAAATGTAGTTAATGCGTATTGTGCTATTATAAATTATACATATATTTAACGTTAAAATTAATTAATATATTCTTAGGTTAAACTATGCGACGATAAAAAGTTACACAACAGGTAATTAAAAAAAAAACATTGACATCTCGTTTTAAATAAAGGTACATCACGGTCACAGACAAAATCAGCGCTCTTGCCTTGTTGACTTTCAAACATAATAATAATAATATAATTTTTAAAATGTATTAAAGACAATACTTTATCTTGAAGATGGATTTAAGTTTTTAAAAAAAAATTGATGTACTTGAATAATGACGTGTTAAAGACAGGTATTCTCTAAGGATAAGGAATAGAATCATGGGATACTTGGGTTGTAGGTTTCTGAGAGCTTACCGCATTGCCACGAGTTCCGTGTGTAAACTGTATGTACTAAAAGAAATTAAGAGTAATAGTTGGTACCCAAACATAATAAATACTAATATAAATATAGTACATTTATTGTATGTGTCTACAATTAATCACTAAGTTCCATCAACGTGCCCATTGTTTTTTTTGCGTGGAGAAATTCCTACGCATACCCGTCTTTGCGGGGGCAAAGGCGGGTTATGTTGGACTCGCACTGACTAAAACCACCACGTTGTTACTTCTTGGCGCCGTAATGATGGGGTCACGGAAACTCTCGCAGTCTTTTGCGACCCCACCAGCGCTGCACTGTATACGGCGTATCCAAAGCTGGTTTTTTCAGCCAGCTTGGAGCAGCCCCCTCCAGCCAGCTTGGAGCAGCCTCCTTCACCGCCGGCCTTACTCCTCAGGCCGGCCAGATTCCTCTTAGCTTCTCCGCGGCTGGACCAAGCCGCAGGTACTGAGCCCCACCGCTACGACAAAGCGAGAACCTGTTCGGGCGGAAATAGTGACCCTATCTCAACCCTTCCTACCACTTTTAATGCAATAATAAGCAGGCTATGCCTTTTCTTGGGATCTACTCTACCCATATACTAAATTTCGAAAAAACTGTTTAGTGGTGTAGGCAGGTAGGTTTAAACATGGACATTGTGTTAGGGTGGGTACATGGGTATATTGCACTTTTATTGGGATGGATTTGACTGCCATGTTTTTCTAGTGCTAGAACTGATTGGATGACTTTCTTCAGGAGACTGGTCTGGCGGAGCTTCAGGCTGGAGCCCGGGAGCCTGGTCTCCGTGGCGTGCTCTGCGAGCTGACTTTGCTCGCCTATCATCTGGTGTTGAGTCACTTCGCGGGCGCGGTTCCGGACTTCGATCTATGTCAACGTATTTTGGACACTCAACTGAAGGTGCACTCTTTGTTTAATTCTTGTTAGGATTGAGTAATGATAGTATCTTGAATTAGTTTGAAGTTCACGACTTATTGGCTTTTTTATAAGACTCGAAGAAGTATATTCAAACAATTGATCGAATGGCTATTCGAAGTAGACTCATAATATTAAAGGACGATTCAAGCTGTAACCAAGCGTCCATATGATAGGTGTACCCGGAGGGCGTATGGTTTCTGTTGTTCGAGGGTCGGCTTCAGCTGCTCCGTGGCAAATGCGCTTTGGCCTCGGCAACGTACCGCCGGGCGGCAGAGACTCCCCATTTGTGGAGGCAGCTTCGGCACCTCTGCTACTGGGAGCTGATGTGGGCGAACGCGTAAGTGTCCTTACAGGGTTATATTTGAAATCCAGGATTATATACGGTGTCTCTCAGGGCTTTATCTTAGCAATCGCCAGGATTGCAAGGACGAAAACCAAAGTTGAAGCTTTTTGGGGTATCGCTGCTCTGAAGTAGATTTTCGACGTGATGAGTAGAAAGCTCATAAATCTAGTGCTATAGATTGCAATTTTTTCGAATGGGGTGGTGCTTACCTGCCGGTATTGTGTACGTACATTAAAAATAAGTAGTCAAACAGGAGCACATCAACGACAGAATGGAGCTGAGGAGTCGCCATGACCGAAATTAGTTGATAATCTTGGCATCTTATATTATTTGGCCAAAATACTTGCTAGGTGGCTAGGTCATGTGAGTTGAAGGCTTGTGACATGAATTATAGTAGTGGCTGTGACGTCATCCCTTCCTTAAGTCTCCTAGGGTAACGGTGACGTCTCCTGTGACCATCGTACACTATATGTCATGTAGTAGGTGTGAGGAAAGTTATATGAGCTGGGATGAAAGCGTAATCCTTAGAAAATTATTTGATATTAAATCATAGGATAGTATTTATGTCGCAATAGTGTCATGAATGAAGTATATCACTGCTCAAGAGAGCTATTTTATGGACTTTGTGTTTAATAATTTAATGAATAAAAATGTATCGTCACATCCACACGTTTTAGTGCTAGGTAGTATGCTATCGTTCATCATTATTAGGAGCTTTCTCATACGATGTTTAGAAACTCACAGAACAAGACTCGTTCAGCGGTATTTTCAATCATCGCGTGTATAGATGTAGTGAGAAATTATTTTCCTTCAGGCCAACTCGGATCTTCATCGGAGTACGATGACACCCGAACTGTCATTGAATGATCGTATTATAACTGACATTTTCGTATACATTAATTTGAAAGTTTATTGTTTAGTGTCAAATGTCAAAACGAAAAATATAGAGATATATAGGTACTGAAGCTATTTAAGAAATAATCACTATTCCGAAAATTAACGAAGGAAAATCTTCTCTCATTATATTTATATTGTGTTATCATTTTAAATTAGTTTTTTAGGCGGTAAGTACGCAAAGTCGATTTGTTGTACGAAATTATGTGCATATTACTTATCCGCCATCGAATGTGAAATTTTTCGAATTAAATATATCGATTGGAGGAACTCGTAAAAGTCTTTTAGGATCGCGGGTAATGGGTTGCTCTACGTAAACGCTTGCTTTCAGTATAACTTGCTGTTTGATGTATAGGTCAATTCACACTGAAACTTAGATTCCTATAATTATATCGGAATCCTATTACGAAATTTTTGTCAATAATATTGATTCCGGTTTTTATTTAAAAACTAGCTTTAAACACTTAAACAACTAGTTTTTCGGCCGTTGCGTAATATGAAAAATTACGTATTTTTATTTGAAAAAGTAGCCTAAGTTACTCCCAGATACATCATCTGTCTTCCAGTAAAAGTCCCTTCGAAATCCGACCAGCTATTCCAGAGATTAGCCAGAACAAACAGACGGACAGACAGATAAAAGTTTAGTCACTATAAATCGTGGAATCTCTCATCTTAGAAAATAATGCATTTCATATACATCATCAGCCCGTGTTAGTCCACTTCTGGATATAGGCCTCCCCTAATGCTCCATTAGGGGGCTATTGGACCGTAATCCACCACGCTGTTCCAATGCGGGTTGTTGGGTGGACCGACTTTCACATGCCAATCCGACGCATGTATCGCCTTACAGAAAAATGGCCGCTCCGCCCAAATTGTCCTAACCAACCAGAAAACAACGGTAAGTTGTTTTCCCTGCGGAATTCCAACCCACGACCTGCTTTTATAAAGCAAGGGTCAATACCGCTAGACCACAGCATTTCTATTTTCATAAACTTTAGTTTTCTGCTCATCTCATAAACAATAAATAACTGAATTGTCGAAAAAATATTTTAATATATATTCATTTTTCTACCTTTCTTATTCGAATCCTAGAAACTTTACAAATTCAAGTCTTTATAGTTTGTTACACTCGCCTTTTTCTCGGAAGATTCCCTATATAGGAATTAATTAGACGTAATTCGTAATGAAAAGGCTCAATGTGAATTGACTTTGGCTTTTCGGCTGTAGAAAGCGTGAACGAAACGTGCAGTCGCTACTTTCCACTGCTCTATGACTGTGCCTGAAGACGACTACAATTAACAAAGTGTAATATTTTTGTCAATATTTTCTATATTTATTTTACAAGGTGTTAATTATCACACATTATGTTATTCTTACAAAATCATATTTTTTTTATAATGCAACACAAATATAAAAACGAACAAATTAAAAGTCAATAAAGTAATTTTCGTTTATTTTTGTTTATTTTTTGATCGTTTATTTCAATATACACATTTTCACAGAGTGATTACAAAACTGGAACATTATGTTATTCTTTCAAACAATGATCGTTTGCTTCTTTTCTTTTACTCGATGTTGAGCTTTGGCAATTAGTTATTTATGTCGTGAATAGTTTGTAAGAGTAGATTGTAAAAGGTGTTTTTAGTGTGTATTATTTATCCCAAATTGTTCTACAGGTAAATAGCATGATTGTCTTAGATTGTTGGTGTATTTAGTTATTTTATTTACGAAAAGTTAAAATAATTTTGTTATTATTATTGTTTAATGGTTTATGTTATTGAAAACGGAAACAATAGTTTTTAGTTATTTAGCAAAGATAATTTAACTAATCAGTAAGGTCTTTTAAATTGTCATGATTCACATATTATTTTTAATGTTTTAGAAATTTATGCAATATCATTATGCTAAAAGAAATATTATTCGCTCATTTATTTAACTTGGTTTAACTATTGGAAACATAGTTTATATACATATTGATAATATGTAATCCATTTGATTAGCTGTAAAACACAAATATATAGTTCATCCGTCCATTTCAAACCATAAGACGCAACGTGATAAATTTGTTTATTTTGTCACAAAATGACTTGTAACCACACCATTTGTAACAAGTTAAAAGCAGGCAATGTTAAGCATACTTTACATTTTACCTATTTATTATTATTTTATTGATTTATATTATTGTTACCTTTGTATGTATTTATTTGTGTTCTTTATTTAATTTTATACAGTTTAATTTATTATAATTTATTGTTATCAGTACATGTTTAGTTCGTTGCATGGGCTAACGCGTGGAACGTTCTGTGTAGCATGATGATGGATTGGCGCGAGGGGGCCGAGTACGCGGGTCGTCTCATTGAGGAGAGCTCGTGGTCGCGTACGGTGTACTCATACGCGAAAGCGGCGTTGCTTCTGCAACTTGGCCCGAAGGCGACCACCGCCGAGCGCGCCGGCGCCGCCGAGTTGCTCAAGTAAGCACCGCGTGTGCGAACTTCACATCGACAATCATCGCTGGCACGGTGTATGCACATAGTTGGTTGCGACTCTGTGCGTTCGAAAGCTTCGTTTTAGTCGCGATTCGGTCGTCGGTTTGTTAAAAAAATATTGTAGTAGGAATTGCACGCACTGTGAGCGTCGTTCTAGCTCGACCCTCAAATCTGAGGCGTCTTGCTTCGAACCCTGTTCGACCTGCAATAATCAAGCGTGAGCTTGTATATTGAACAAAGATGTTTGAATTCGAACGCTTCCATAACGATCGCTCTATAGATTGCCTACGTAAGAGTACTGTACTCTTCTATTCGGAGTCGTTGGCCTGAATAAGGTCTTGAGGATGAAAAGGTAAGTTGTAGGGCGCTTGGGGTTCAGTCCTGGGTGGGTGCTACGCGTATCGATTGCTTTGCGTGTTGCTGAGCCGGTGTATTTGCAGAGCGGCACCCCTGTACCGCCAGAGGATCGCGGGCAAGTCTCTGCCTATGGAGAAGTGGGTGGTCCGGAGATGCGCCCGCTTCGAGACGCAGGGTGGGCGGCTGGTGGCGCCGGCGATCGAGCTGCTGTGTGTGTGGAACATGCTGTCGGCCCTTGCGGGGGATGCCAGCGTTGTGCACAACCTACTTAAGGTAATGTACTCCACAGCTAATGGTGAAACGGAGGATAGTTTAGATACTATATTTGACGTAAGAGGCGGTGGCAGCATGTGGAATAGGTGTTGTCATCACTCATTTTGTATATTACGAAGGTAATAGGTGAGGAGGAAATCAATCTCAACAGCTTGTGCCACCAATAATCTTTGCATACATGTTTCTTAATATATGATCAAAAGGACTCCTAATTCGAGTCGCTTCTTTGCCCGAAGTTAGCCAAAACCACGTTTCACTTTTTAGCAGTAATGTTAATGGTATATCAATACAAATATTTTTTTATGCTTTCACAAAAGATTTAAAAACAATTTTAACTCCTTGTCCACCAACCGAGTAAAAAGCAGTTATCGCCAAGGTATCAATAAACTATCCAGTTTTCGATCGTTCGTATGATAACGTTGGACTAGATATAGAACATTTAACAAAGTCCAGTTCTTCGATTCCTGGGCAGAAATCTCTTAAATTTTGAAGAATCTTCAGTCTGATATTGGACTTGTAGTGTTAAGCGGGGGGCTATTTGCAGCAAATAGAGGCGACGGACGAGCAACTCGATAGAGAGGATCGTCCGTCGATGCGTCAGTTGGAGGCTGACAACAGGGCGCTGCTCGCTTACCTCCGGGGCTGCTGTCTCGCCGCATTGGGAGTGCCACGGCTCGCTCTACACCACCTGGAACAGGTCACCAGGTGAGCAGAACCCGGGATCTGGGAGTACTAGTCCAGTAACAATCAGCCAAATAGGACCTAGAGACGGTCCACTAAGAAATTTTACTAATAGGGGAGTTTAAATATTAAAATTATTTGAGAACTTACAATTTTGGAATGCGGAACGAATAGCTCGAATTATCCATACACTACTACAAGTAATTTCGGGTCAAAATCAAAAGATAAAACCTTTTAAATGGTTGGTATTCGCCGATCAGTCTGTGGCTTACGGCCTTTTCGCCGCATCCCGTGCGTCTGCCAATCTTACCGGTTAACTGGTCCATTGGACTACATAGGCAGGTGGACTTGTGCGCGCAACTATTTGTTCACTTTTAAAATATTCACGCGTAAATGACCCTAGAAACTCCTCCCGATTAGATTCGGTTAAATAATCCATTACTTCTAGGGTCACCATCATCGTAATCGATAGGGAGGATAATAAATATTCGGTGATCGTTAATCTGAATGTAATGTTTTAAACCTTATTTCGCTCTGGTTTAGAAATTTTGATGACACTATGTAACCATTTTACAAACTCGCGTCAAGGCGATCCTTAGGCAAGAGATTTCTCAAAATAACAGTCGACCGACTCAACGATCGTACCTTAAGATTTTCAAGATTAAAACGGAACCATCTGCCACCTTGGCCTTTTTTAAGGATGGCATAGTTCAAGAACGCAACCACTGGACTTGTTCAATAGAGCTATAAAAAGATTCTGTAAACCATTTTAAACCATTTTAACCATGACCCTTCTTCCAGGCTTAAAGAGAAGATCAAAGAGGACTCCTTCCTAGTGCCGTACGCGCTGGTCGAGGCCGCAATGTGCCACCATGCGTTGGGCGACAACGACCGCGCGGAGAGGATCCTTCAGGATACTAGGTTAGGATACGATAAATATGATAATAATCTATCTAAAAATCTTAGCTTTACAGGGAATCTATTAAAATCTAAAGAAGGCGTGTATAGAGAAAAAAGTGCTTGTATAAGCCTTGAAAAAAGAAAAGCTTTCGACTTATGGGTGTTCTACAGATTTTTTTATTTTGAAATTGTGTGTGACCAACATATAATTTCGAGATAGAAAGTACTGAACGGCATCGCCTTGTCTCCGACTCGCCTTGTGACACGTTTTTTAATGGTAGATAAAGAGTTATCGTAAGAGATACGTCGTTGATGGCTGTCAATTTTGTATGTTAATATTATTTGTATATTTTTAATAATTTTAGGGCAATATACGAATGAAAAAATCTTTGATTCCAATGGTTTTATCGCCATTGTAATGTTGTATAGATTCACAGGTTGCTTATCTTTTACCTTTCGGTTCCTTTGCCACTAGGAAGCGCTACTCGGGCTACGCTCTAGAGTCCCGCCTGCTGTTCCGCATCCACTCCAAGTTGCAGATCATACGCGAGCGAAAGAACAGCCCCGGTGGTTCCGGGCTGCCCTGCCTAATGCCTCCGCCCCGTGAGCCCGGAAGGGCGGAGTGAACTGGATGCCTACACATCCACGCATCCATCGTCAGCCTCCACAACATCCACAGCATGCACAGCATCCAGCAGCCGGCGTACAAGTGGTCGCCAACAAACGTTTGCAGTAGAACAACGTTTCTTTCGGGGAGAGTCGGATTTACCTTGTGGACTGATATTTTTTAGTATGGGGGAGGGGGGTATGGAAAGCTTATACATTAGTTTTAAGGTACGTGCTCGGGGCCGTTATTTAATCACCGTAGAGTTTGGCCCCGAAGCCGTCAGTCTCAATGGATTTTTATGTGTTTTATTGTGGTGTCTCGCATGGAAGCGAGCGCACGCCGTGCCCAATGTATCCGGGCACAGCTCAACATTCTATACGTAGTCGATAGATTTAAGTCAAAACTGAATACTAACTGTTCCTCGTAATGCGTCCGCCACTACGGGCCACTGTCTACGTGTAGCGTATGTCTGTGGAATCTTAATTTAAGCGAGAGGCCGTATATCGAGTGCCCTTGTATTCACTTTGTTGTTGTTGTTGTTTTATTTGGGACGGGCGGCCGTGGATTACTCGGGCGGTTTTGTTTACCACTACCGCCGTTACCGGATTCACCGACATCCACTTCAGATCCGGTGAACCGGTGTGACCTACCATATCGGCCTACATCGTCTATTTTTGATCAATCAGTTTACACAATCCGCATCCATCCTGGAAGCGACCGCATCCGCATTGGACGCGCTCGCTTGCGGGCTGGATGGGACCGCATCCGCAGTGGATACTGGTGCATCCGGCACCCCCACGGTCGACCGTCCCCAATTTCTTAGCGGTCCGACCGCCGTAGCCCTTACGGCGAACGCGAAGTCGGTCCGAAGGCAGCCACGCAGTGCCGTGCATCAAGCACATGTCGATTTATTGATTCAAACGTATTATTATTGCGGAATTTAGATTTTATACATATTTATATGAATACATATATATTTATACATTTATATATGATAAGCGATACGCGATGGACGCCCATTACTATCTTCCGCTATCCCGGAACGAACTCCATCTACACTCGGGTCGAAGAGAAGATAGGATTGAAATGTAACCAATGCAACCCGTGGCAAAGAAGTGGCCTAACACGTCCAGCGTTCATTTTGATAAACCGTCGCGAAGTTGTCGATCGTCGACAAACAATCAGCGCTATCTTCCCTTCGGCCCGGGGCGTACGTTCCCGGATGCGTATTCGCGTTGTTACCAAAACGATCATTGGACCCATCTGTTTGATTATTGTAAATTTTACGACAGTTAATGTTATTGGAGTTGTTTATCTTGAACGTTGGCGGCGCCTTGCGGGCGTACGGTCCGCCGTGCGCAAGCAACGTCGCCTCGGCATCATTGGTCAGTCGGTGCTAACGTGTCCACTCGACTCGACCAGTGAGTGGCATTCATCGCGTTTGCCTTCCCAAAGACGAACGTCGATAATTGTGCACCGTACATTCGGCTCAATTCAATGATCACCGCCTTTGTTTCCTCCTCTTTTGTATCGGCTTTCTTTCTACGGTTTTGACAGAATCATTACGCGTCATTCATGACGACCAGACATCGGTCTCGGTTTCAAATTATCGATTTGGTTCGGCTGTCTCAATTTAGAGTTCTCCTTGATGCAACATTTTAGTTTTCCACTCCGAGGCCCATCAAAATGAGTCGAATGTTAGGTACACGCTTTATTTATTGACAATTATTGCCGCGAAAAATGCCTTATTCTAGACGTAAGATAATGTTATTCGTGTTCGATGAATTTTATATTATAACCTTACGATGATTTTAACATAAAATTTGGTCTATTGAAGAAAAAAAAGCCGTACGCGTTTAAGGTACGCTGTAAAATCATGTTGCGAAGTGATATCATCGTATCGTTATATAATTGTTACTTTATTAATTGTAGGACGAAATCAAATAATTGGCAAAACCTTTTTATTACGTTTATCTTTCTGTTTATTTATTGTCATCGAAAAAAATAGTCGATTTGCATTATTGCGCCAACCATTATTATTTGATTTCATTACATTTAATTTATTGCTATGGTTCATCAAGGTATCTGTTGATTGTCACGTTGTCCGTTGTTATCTGATCATTCTGTTACACCATTGTTTGATTGTTAGGATAAGTGAAAAAAAAACTTAAAAAAACCTCGACAAAGCTTAACATCATAGCTATATGAGATTTTACATATATTGTCGAGTCGAAAAAAATTGTAGGTTAAGTATACGGTGGCCATCGGCCGGGGAAACTTTCCTCACCCCCACTTCAACTCTACATATCTTTTACCCCATTACCCCTCTGTTACCTGGCTTTATCTCCCTCCCCCTACACCCTCCCGCCCGTTCCCCCTTCCCCGGCCAATGGCCCGGCCCAAAATTAGCGTAGTGGCAGACAGTGGCCTGCCGTGGCGGCGCATTCCTCTCACTCTTCGTCTCATGTTCCTGCGACTCATTCTATAACATTTCAATTCGGCCAACTTCCACATAAGGAGATACCCTATAACCTATTCTTATATATGTATTAACGACGCCCCTCGCGCGTCCATTTAGTTTTAAGCAAATCTGTATTCTATATACAATGTTCGGGCATTATGTACTTAGTATGTATTACGGGGATTATTGGGCGTCGAACGCCGTACCAGAGCTCTGCACTGACCGCGTTGGTCCGTAGGAAACTACAGGAGGCATGGGTGCGCGGTGGTTCGGGTTTTTTCTAGGCATTTATCAAGACTTAGGCTAGGCTAGGTTCGTGCAGAGCCGGACGGGGGTCACGACGGACTGCCCACGTCCAGTGGCTGGGTCTTTAGTCCTCACCGGCAATAGTGAGGCGCCCTCCGCTGGGATATCGATACGTGTACACAAGCAAACCTTTAACGTAACTTACAGGATAGTCTATCAGTATGACACTTTCTTGCATTTAAGCGATTTAATAAGAGACTTTACAGATAAATCGAACGCGATAAAACGCGTAATGTCTTTTGTTAAGTTAATAATCCCTCTACTAATTACAATAAGCGTATCACAGCTGTAATCTATCAATACTCTCGATGTACACAGTAGTTGCTCGTAATAACGGGACCTCTTGAAGTCAAGAAGACGGTTGCTATATAGTTTAGTGGGTGCGGTCGCGGGGCGCGGCGGGTTCGTGTGCACATTGAATTAATAACGTCCCCCGCCCCCCGCTACGCCGTCGTTATTTAATCGATTGATGTTTGTGATGTACTCGGCGTACGCCATATACGAAATACCCACGTTTCCCCGCCGTGGGCCCATCACAGATAGGCTCCCTAGGCTCCAAAAGACTCCAAGGTCCGCGGCACGCCCCCGTTCTGGCGTCGGGGCTCCCCTTTCATTTGAACCCCCGTGGTCTATCCCAGAAGCCCTGTTATTTTGTGATACTATGTTTCAAGTGGGTATTTTTTAACGAATAAATGTATGTGAAACAAGTGTGCGTTTTTATTTCTTCACCCATATCATCCCTTTATCACAATCACAGCACATTATGACGGCATGTGTACAATACACATGCTATCATATTGACTACTTATACTCTTAAAGATTGTCAATTACTCATAGATCAACCTTGAGGATTTAACAATTTACAACTGGCTGCATCTAAACATTCTTTTTTTACCAATTCAGACTCGAAATAGATGCAACTAAATATTTGTCATTTAGTTTTGGAACGCACTTTACTTCCCTATATTCCTGAGAATAATATTTTTCATCAATGCCATTATATTAATAGTTTAAAAGTGTCACTTATACGTAAAAAGGCGTGCATAGGATTTGGTTATACACATGAAATAGAATGTTGTAGAACCGACACCTTTGTTATGGAGATTGGTTAAGGCCTTTGTAGCCAAGAGGTATGGGCCCCTGCTTTTGAATTTTAATGTTAAAACATTATGGTTATGTTTTAAATCTTGCATAAAGATTCAATCCCAAATTTCAAGCGTATTGCATTAAAAACAAGCATGTAACAAAAGTAGCTGAGGCTAGCCTATCTGGGATTATATTATTTCAATCCTAGCCATCAGCAACTGCTGTCCCTTGTAATCATGTAAGAGTTGTTACCAACCACCTAACACTACGATATATATCATTTATCTCGGTCTCATACTTATTTACAATTATCAGACTAAAAACTGCTGCTACTTCGTAAACTACAAAAACAGCTGAAAGTCTAACGAAGCGAACCGCTCGCTTCTTTGCCACACAAAAACAAAGTTTACCCATAATGGAATCAGGAATTGATACTTACAAAGTAACTCATAGCAATGAAACGGCGTCAAACTTATGGTGTTGTAATTAGACGACTGTCACTCAGTAATTGACATCACAGTGAGAACTCATTAATTACAACGCTAGATAAATGACCCTACCTCCTGGTTAAGGGTTATCATCAGCCTGTGTTAGGCCACTGCTGGACATAGGGCTCCCCTAATGCACGGCTTCTCTATTAGGGGGTTTTTGTGCCGAATCCCACTACGCTGGTCCAATGTGGGTGACAGGTAGACCGACTTTTTACATGCCCATTCGACGCATGGATCATTTTACTTTTCAGACGATTGGCCTAAACTGCCGTGACCTACTAGGAAACAATTTGTTGAATCCCCGCAAGATTTTAACCCACGACCTTTGGTTTCTAAAGCACACGCACTTACCACTAGGCTACGGGGGCTGGAGCAGGAGTCAGGAAGGCTAAGGGTTACTATGATTAAATTCAATAGTTTTTAATTTAATTTAGCCTCTGTCGTAGCTGATCGTCTCTTAAGAATGTCAATCTTCTACGGGCTTAGAAATTTTGTCCTGTCCAGACAAGAACTGGCAAGGAACTCGGCGCACATTTTTTTAAATGATGAATACATACAATAATCAATATAACATAATTTAAGTAGTTACCAAAATATAGTACAGAACACCAAAGACCCAACAAAGGATGCAAAGGACTGAAAAAAGGAAAGTAAAACTGTAACGGCAACTGTAGTAGGGCATTGTTGAGACGTATTCACTGCAAAAGACAGGTTTGGTCGTTAGTCATTGTATCTAGGATATCTGCCTAAACATCTTGCAATAAATCCCCAAAGAGGGGAAGTGAGACTTGCTTAAGATTAATTTTAAAAAAAATACCGTGATGTTGTCATGATTAAGCTTCTTTAAGTATTTTTGAATTAAAAAGACCGCTTAATCTTCTACTACCTACTTAAAATGCAATTAGTTGAATTTTCCTTCGCAATTTGTTGATAAAGTTCGTATTTCGTAATTAGCTTCAGTACCTATAAATCTCTATATGATGCAATGACATTATTGATATTAAAATTTGTTACTGGGCAATAAAGTTTCATATTGATGGATCTGAAAATATCACTCATTTAATACGATCATTTATTGACAGTTCGGGTGTCATCGTATATCCGATTAGGAACCGAGTTTTCGCGAAAGAAAACAATTTTCTTACTACATCTAGGTATGCAGTTTCACCCCTCAATAAATAATAGAGTTGGTAAATACTCACAGATTTCAATACTAGGTATCAAACGACTGTTACCAAAAAAACTAGGTGTAAAATACTTTATGACTTAAATTGTAAGGAAGTAAGTTATAAAGAAGTAGAGTTATTATTTACTTTATTTGTTTTAAATGAAGGAGTTGTAAATATTTTATCGCTTTATTTAATTGAATTGCGCCAAATTAAGTAAGTTATGTATATAATTCCGCGGCCTTACTTCCGGCCGTACAAACTAATAAGTTACTTACTGATTATTGATTATTATAAAATATGAATATCTAAGACTCGTGCCGCCATCTTAAATAGAAATAAATGTGGACTTTTTTTGACACAATGTCTGATAAAAACGAATGATAGAAAAATATTTATTTAAGGCTCAACAATAAATGAAATAACTGACAATTCATCTTTCTTTTAGTCGATAACTAACGGACAATATTCTTGCGTCAATGGTGTGGAAAGTAGGTAATATTTAGTTTACAAAACAATTTTGATAACGCAATTAGTTTACAAAGATTATAAGATGCATTATTTAGCAGCGGCGGCAAAAGTATATTCATTTTAATAGTTGTATATCACCTTTTTTAATAATAGTAATTTTATTATATATTTATTTATAAAAGGATTTGTGAGGTTTTTATCGCATTTAACATTAATATGCTTCATTTGTTTTTCCTAAATCCAACGGTTTTTCACTAAATGATTGTATATAGCCCCTACATGTCAAGTCTTGTTCCGACAGATGAAGCTAATAACAAAACAAATAAAAGCCGTACGTACAACAGGTATGACGTCATAAGAAACGTATTTTTATATTCTCAAGTGTTAAAGTATATGTTAAATTTTAGCTGGTTTACGTTACAAGATCATTTAAATACATATAAACTGCCCTCAAGACATGTATGGATTTTTACTAAAATGAGTCTGTTCCTGTAGTGGTCTCATATATGTTTAATTTACACACTAGATGGCACTGCAAACTCTTATTGCTACAGCGTCATCATGCATCTTAGGTACTTAAATTAACTGAATTCTTTTGGAAAACGTAAAAATTATAAATATTCTGTTAGTATTCTTCACGATATGATGCAAGTATACTTTATAGCTTTCTTTAAACCTTTGGCAACCATTATGGTTGCATTAATTTAAGAAAACTCTTTTTTCTATTAAAATATTAAACATCAAGAAAATCTTTATTATTTTTTCTACTCGGACCCCGTTGATTAACATCTAAGGTAACTATTTAATAAAGTAAATAATAAAATAAACGTTCGGCACGACAATTGAAAGAACATATTTTTAATACATCTACTCAAATAATTAAAATTGGAGTGACTGTTTGTACCATTAACACAACACTTTTAAATGAGTACATTGTGATATATAACAAAAAAACATTTTTTTAAACTTTTGTCTGTCTATTTGCTTGTTAAAGAATGGTTGGTCTATTTTGACGGGATTTTCACTGAAAGATAGGTGATGTAACTGAGAGCAACAAAAAGAAGTACAGATTTTTATTATTTTAGCTAAAACGTTAACTAGCTAATTAATTAAAAAAAAGTTAAGCCCCCGTTTTAAATAAAACTTATGGAGGCAGGCAACAGATAGAATTGTTCACACTTTTAAATTAAAATATAATAAAATATAATTATGCCTCCTAGATTAGCTCCATAACCGAAAGAACCTTAAACGATAGTTCCTACGTAAATCATATAAACAATATTTATTTGATAACTCGTCTAATATTACACATTATGTGGGCTGAAGCTTAACAAACCATGTAGATATAGTATTTCTTTGACAGATGGCGCCATTCGTACATTTCCACATGTTAATCTATTGAAATTTGTATTACATATTTCTTTGTAAATATTTTTTTTATTTAAAAAGAAACTCTTTCGCTTTTCTAATTTCTACTCTTATCTAATCATTGTAAGGAATTGTTGTGTAAAATGAATTTTAATTACGCTTAGATGTTTTTTCTCAAGTTATAAAAGCATTGCGATCCACTTTTAAAATATAATTTCAACTAACGCAATCTGAAAAAATCTCTTAAAGATAAGACTTTACAAGCCCTGCTTTAATATTCTTGCCAAATATTTCATGGCACAATAACGTTTTCGTTATTATTACAAAATCAATTGCCGTTGTCATGAAAAAAAAGTAAGTATTTAAAAATTCGATCTAGATGGAATAAGCTAATATCGCAAATACCGTTTTTTTAACAAATAAACATATTTTATATATAAATCCGTAATCGTAAAAGATGTATAAGAAAATATTTCAACATAAATACAATATAAAAGTTCAAAATAGGCTTACTTAGTTATGATGGCAATGGTGCAGGCAAAGTAACAATAACAAAGTATGTCACTAAAAAAATATGTTATGGGTTGCTCTTTAGAAAAATATACGAAGTAAATTAAAAATAAACACAATTTTATCATTAATTAAACTTGTAGTAGAATAATAATAAGTGATGAACGATATTAATAATACTGTAATTCTTGTCAGATAAAATATCCATTGTTAACTCACCCCATCATGGACCAGTTATACCGTGTAAGGGCTAATCAAGGACAGCGTATTTGGACCCCTCAGGGGTGCATTTGTTACCTTGGGTTTCGATCTCCGTAAAATATATTTGTGCAACGCAGTTTTGGACATGTTGTCTTTCAAATCTGTCTTGGCTGACGTTACAGGAAATTAATTCACTTTGCGTGCGTCGTTTTACGCGAAATTTAAATAACAACAAAATTTTTTTATTTGTATCACGGTGGATGTTATACATACGATTTTTCCTTTGTTTGTTATGATCGCCAGATTTATCCCTGGCGACAATTATGACTCTTCCAACGGGTAAGTGATGCTGAACACATTAAAAAGCGTATCGCGTTCACAAATAAATTATATGTTGTTTTAAAAATATTAATGAAATTAAAACATCACAGCAAATTTTAGAAGTAAAAACTATACCATGATCAAGTTGGATCTGGCATTTTTAGATAAAAAAAAACTAGCTTCGCCCCGCGATTTTACTCACGTGGTGATCATGATTAATGATAATAATTATTACAACATTGCCGATGTAACATTTTCCCTCTACATACATGATACTTTTACCATAATTTTAATAAACTACACTATATATTCTTATTTATTATATCCTCTGAGTTATTCTGATATTTAAGCTATTTTACTGTGTAGTTTCATTAAAATCCATTAAGTAAGTTTTGAATAATAGCGAAACAAGCATCCATCCTCACATTGTACTTGTTATTTTTCTTCAAAATGACTTTACAAAGACACTCTTGATGATTGTGACAATGTCAAGTTGGATCCATCCTCACAAACTTTAGCATTTATGTGTAAATTTATGCCTACTATTGTAATTGTGTAAATAAAATGTCAAATAAAAATGGCTCCAAAATATAAGAATTGCAATCTTCAACCGTTGATAAATGTCTATTATATGACGTTACGCCGATAAACACGATTTCGCTTTCGCACAAAATATTACTTAAAGCAGACAAATCGGCCAATCATAAATTTCCATAATAAAATCTCAATATCAGGCCAAGGTTAAAACGTACGCAAGTCGTATCCACCAAATGTAAATCGACATGTTTTGCTATATTTCGATGTACGATGTATTTTAAAAATGCCCCGAATTGAATCATTACACTTTAACGTGTAAAAGTTCTTAAAACAGATGTTATAAAACACTGTATGAGAGTGTGATCATAGTAAAAGCTTTAACAATTACGGGTACTATTTTAAAAGTTAAGAACATTACTTTTAAAAGAAGTTTTTTTTTTAATTTGAAAAAATATAAATATAATATTTTTATGCCCTATTTCTACATGGAAAATAAACATCTAGATGATATTCAAAAGTAAATATATAAAAATGCACAAAAGTATGACCAGTATGAAAAATGCATTTTCAGACCTATATTATGTTGACGTGATTGACGTAAAAGTAGCAAAACCGTTGCGCATGATTTTTTTAACTTCAAAAAATGTTTGAAGAATTTTGCAAAAAGAAAACTCATAGATTTTCCTGTCCTATATTTTGCCAAAGCTAACCGGAAGTTAATTTGGAGACGTACCGGAACGACTTAAACAAACTTAATTCGTTTCCAGATTATTATTTATTCTGCGAAACCACTCGGGGGTAGCCCCTAAACCCCCGTTTGGTACAAGGAAAACGTACAATTCCATACGAGAAATGTTTGAAATAAGTTTTTGAACGAAAAACAATATAAATACTATAACTGGCCTTCGCGGCTTCATTCATGTTTATAATCTTAGTGATTATTCATCATCGTGATTATTATCATCACCATCATCACCAGTCTGTGTTAGTCCACTGCTGGACATAGGCCTCCTCTAATGCACACCTTCGCTAAAAGAGGGTTTTTGGACCGTATCCCACCACGCTGGTCTAATGCGCATAGTATTATTATATGTATTTAAATACAATTATTACAATTTTACTACTTATGATTATCAAAAAT
This sequence comes from Lamproptera curius, assembly GCA_029286875.1. Lineage (NCBI taxonomy): Eukaryota > Metazoa > Arthropoda > Insecta > Lepidoptera > Papilionidae > Lamproptera > Lamproptera curius. The sequence goes on from JAGSMT010000213.1 coordinate 785,165, forward strand.
CAAAGTTATCACTGTTTAATATTTATTTGCTGGTTAGGTACAGCCAGCAAATAAAAAATATACACGCGTTGTAATTTTAAATATTGCATAGCTATCTTAGAAGATGTTATCCGATTTCCGTCCGTGTGGAATCGTGGATCTCATATTGTATGTTATTAATCTTAAAATTTAAAACGAATATATGGTAAGGACCATCATGCACACATTAAGTAAATGTTCAGATAAATATTTGCAGCCGAAAATCGCTTTTACACGTCATAAAAAGTTCTGCACGCCGTTTTAAACAAGCTCTTTCCTAAACAGATTTTCTAAGATGTCTGTGCAAGACCTGACCATCACGCCTTACCTAGGTCTTAAGAATCAATACTCCCGCTAGATGTACGCAGGTCCTGCGAGTTTCAAGGGGTGAAGGGGGGATGGGTACTATATTTCAAGCGCATACATTCGGTCTAAGAGTGCGCGATACTGCGATACGTCTTGTCGCCATCCGTTTTTGTGTATAATTATTAAAAGACTAAACGTGAAGTGAACTAAAAAGTGGTAAGTAAGTCTGAGTTTGAGAGTTTGCAACCCCGTCCCAAGTGCCTCCACTGTATTGATCGAAGCGGCGTCGGACAAAAATAGATTCGCCTCAATCCTTTTGTTAGTTGCGCCTGTGTAACGCCTTCGGAAATTGACCTTGAATAATAATATTCAACAGGTACAAAGTGACTTTTGTCTCGTAGCGAGTACGTCTTTGCTTCGCCACGAAGGACTATATGCTAAATATTTTATTATGAATACGAAATGTAATTTAATCACTAGGCCGTAGTAAGTTATAACAATAATGTGAATAACATAATAAATAACGAATAATTGTTCTCTAACACAACATCATATTTATATGATATTAATATTAACCATCAATTATTTTGCAGTATTTAAGTTGAAAATATAGCTAGGTTTTTTTGCATAGAAACAAATATTTGAACTTTATTGTACGAACCTTCTTTTTCCTGAATTGATTTTAGGAAAAATTTTGGAACTTTTAGAAAGTGTAATTCAATTAACAATTCCCTGAAAATTTTTCCTATAAATTTATTTAAGTCAACATGAACACAATAAAGTTCATTACTTTTTAGACTATATTTCGTGAAGTATTTGCAGTTAATAATAATTCTAAACAAATATTTTCAGTTATTATAGTTATAAATTGTACTTATTGCAATTTAATAAAAGTAAATTTATCACCAACATAAATATAGTAAAACCGATACACTCCAAAAAAATAAAATAAATGTTTTCGTAAATTATAAACACAATGATACGAGAGTATGATTTATATTGACAAGTATTACTTTTGTGAAATCGGATACTTTATTTTTCATGTCGTACATCCTTATTTTTCAATAGCAAGACGTATCCGGGCCAAATAAATGGCTAAACTAGGTAATCAAAGGTGTATGTATTAGGTACTTTGTTTAATTTGATAAAATGTATTTAGAAACAATTAAATTCTTATCAAATTAAATTTATTACGAATTTTCGGCTATTATTTGTATTTATTCCCGACGTTTCGGACTCTTTCCAGTATCCACCATTACGGGTAGATTTGTATGGGATATGTCTGTATCTTAATTTGTTTGGAATAAACGTCAGGGATTTTTTTATTTGAAGTTTTGGATTTGATATCGCGTTAATAGTTTAATCACGTAAATTAAAGAAGTAATATTTTTTTTTTATAATAAGAACCAGTTTCATCTTCAGACTTTGATGTAATCATCATCATCATCAGGCTGTGATAATCCACAGCTGGTCATAGGCCTCCCCTAATACACTTCTATCCATTAGAGGGTTTTTGGACCGTATCCCACCACGCTGGTCCAATGCGGGTTGGTGGGTGGACCGACTTCTTACATGCCCATCTGCAGCATGGATCATCTTACTTATCAGACAATTGGGTGATCGGCCCGATTGAGTCCCCGTAGGATTCGAACCCACGACTTCCTGTTTCTAAAGCATACGCCCTTACCACTAGGCTATGGAGGCAGTAGAGTTTGATGTAAAATGTCTATATCCTAATACTTATTTTATAAATTCAAAGATTAATGGTGAAACAAAATAAATATTTACTTATAATCTTAATATGTATAATATATCTTGTTAATATATTATGTATTTCACGTGTCACGTTGTTTGTCTTTGATGAATTTCTAAAATGTTAAACGGATTATAATAAAATTTGCAAATCGGATGTAGTTTGATCCAGCTATTGGATACTTAAAATCTCAATTTTTAGAAGCAATATTTTTTATTTCGATTTATGTTTTGATGAATTACTAAAACTGTTCAAACGATTCTGTCGTTGAAGATATCAATATTGAATGTTATAACTCAATAGATGTGACATTATAATAGAACGTTCATAAATCTACAATCTTGATAGCATACTACTTGCTATGTTCAATTTATTTTTAAAACGAAACTAGCTGCTTCAAATGCCATCCTTGCTTTGAGAAGATGAATGATAGATAAATTGAATTGTAAATCTTAGATGATCTATAATTCAAAAAATAAAGTTCATAATTGATAAGTCTGAAGGTCAATGTTGTTTCAAATGTCAATTTAATAAACGAACACGTGTACTCCAAAGTGTGTTTACAAATGTATTGTTCTTAATATAGATAAATCTTGACACAACAATTAAGAGGTCTGATATGATCTATAGAGTCTGGTTAATTGTCTCGAATGGACTTCTTAACGGACAGAATATAATAAAATTTACCCATCGTGTGTATTATTTGATCAAACTTGGGGTGTGGGATAGTTTAAAGATCAATTTAAAGTCGCATTATTGGTTTATACAAACCGTAAGCTTCAAAAGGATTCTGACGTTGGAGATATGTAATGATTGCATTGTGTTTCATTTTCGTCGGTTTTGTTGAGATTCGTAAATTTTATAATAAATATTTTCTATGGTTAAAAACGAAATAGCAAATTATTATGGTTATTAGATTCAAGGCTAATAAATAAAAAAAAGTAACGAATAAAATGGCTTCTTAACATGCGTATAAATATTTAAAAATTGAAAATGGATTTACCAGTCTAAAATTAAACAAAAGTGTACCGCATCACTTATGTTCATAATGGAAGTATTTTGATGATATTTTCATAACAACGGATACGATTAAAGGTACTGTAAGTATTCGATATTTATCTCCTCACAAATTATAACATTTTTAATAAAAAATCAGAATAAAAAAAAAGATTAATTAATTCTACAATATAATAGCCAATAGCTATAATAGATAGGAAGCGGTGGCGTGCATTAGGGCAGGCCTCTGTCCAGCAGTGGACTGACACAGGCTTATGATGAGAATTTTAAAATTAACTCTTGCATAAATTTTTGCACGATATCACTTCTTCTTTTAAATTGTTTACTACAATGTAAAATAACTAAACCATAAGCACGTTTTTATTGAAATTGTATAAATGACAGAGATATTCATTTTTTGTAAAAGTGTTATACAACTAACATTGATTTAAAGGAATATTGTTACTTTACAAAAAGTTTAGTTCTTATACATGTAAAACATGGAATCAATTTGAAGGACAGTAGAGAATAAGACAATTCCATTTGATTTAAGATGTATCTGCGAGTATGTTGCTTTTTATAATACCCAACAAAACAAGATTTAAGCATTAGTATTAGTATCATTAATTTATCCGTTCTTAGTATAAGTTATAGTAAAAAAAATAACTATTAAAAAATTGCGTTGTGTGTGTTCTAGAGTAGCCATCGGACCGGCCAATACATTCAAATGCCTGACATCGTCTAAGAAATCTTATATTTAGTGCATATCTCTCGCAACATATTGTTTCTTCTTCTGACGTAACTTTAATAGTAGTAGCACTTTTATCTAAATAACTCACAAAAAATCAGATCGTCATCTCACCCGGTCGGAGGTCGACCAACACTCCGTCCTCGCAAAAATTCTACAGTATATTTAAATGTAAATAAATAAAATACTATAAAGTATTTTTACAGTGCGAACACAGTACTTCTTGTGCAATTTAACATTAAAATTTAGTTTAATAAGTAATCCATTGAGTAGGTATAAAGATAAAATAGTAAATGAAACATATTAAAATGCACCATTGTCATCATCATCATTTTAACGAACGCCCATACGGCCTTTCCTAGTTCAAGTTGGCAGCGAGTAGCGAAATGCACCATACTCAAAAATATGACGCATGAAATTAAGAGCACAATTGTGATCATGTGTTAACTTTTAACAACCTTAACTTATTACTAAAGTATAATTTTTTAAGTAGACAAAAGATAACTTTGGATCATCATAAAAATTTTATGTAAAATAAGGGGAGAACCGAGGCAGTCTATACTTCTTTCTTTTACTATCAGAAGTGAGGAAATTCAAATTAAATATATACCAAAATTAAAGAATTATGTGAATCGTAAAAATTAAAATCGATGATATTTTTATGTTCAAAATTTAGTTGCAATAAAAATTTTAAAAGAAGATTGTGCTGCAAGATACCGTCTTTCTTTTTAGGCCAGTACGATTTTACCAGCAATAAATGTTGACATTCTCAGAATATAGAAAAGTTTTAAGTTATATTTCTTTTGACGCGTAACGGAAAAAATCATAAGATTAATTTACGGTTATTCCAAAAACAGAGATACAGATATATCCAAATAAAAGAAATAATTATGTGGAAGAGTAAATCGTTTCGATGAGCGAGCACGCGGTCATGAAAAACGACACCGTTAGCTGTAGTCAAATGACATATGTATTCAAACGATATTTATTTCTATAAAAGTAGACTAATATTTAAAAAGATTTATCTTTTTACGCTAAAGAAGTATTACTAAAACGTGTACAAAAGTATGTGTACTTAACATACTTTTTTCAGTCCTTAGCCTTTTTTTAATTGATTGACAAAGCCTTAACGTATTTACACATATTAAAAAGCTCATTAGCATATACAATAGAATTTTTTATGTCTTTAAATATTATTATTTTTCAAATAAATTTTAGTGATAAGAACAACCCAGTCAATATTATAAATTAAATAGTGGACAGGCAAAGACAGATTTCGATGAATAAAAACATAATCTTGCCTCACGTTTTGTACATTTACAATTTTAAAATATTTTAACTAAAACCATGTTGCCCCCAACGTACCTTTGAAAGAGCAACTGCGTAAAAGAATCAATGAATATTTGTCTGTGTCCGTTTTTTTTTGTCTGTTGTTTTGTCTTGAGCATAATATAATTTTACATAAAGCGTCACTTACGAGAAATTGCGTCGTAAACATTGTTTAAAATGATTACATAAGAGTAAGCTCTTAGCTCATCTTTTATTGTATATGTTAACTAGCTAGCGCTTTAGAAGTTTATCCTTAGGTTCATATCGTGCGGTGACTCAACAACTTCTTATTGTTGTTTCTTTGTTGTTTAAAGCAAATTATTTAATTAGGATAATCCAAGCGTCGGTTGGGGATGTCAAAAGTCGGTCCCACGGTCTTGTCAGCTATCCATACCATCGAAATATTGCAGGGAGGTAATAGGGAGTACAATTAGTCTTTGCGCATACACTTGTGCTCTATAAAATTAGGTCCTTACATATGAAATTAGCGGCTTGTCGTACTGATCGCGTTGATCCCAAATATCTCCTCTTTGATTAATTTCGCTCCAATTCAAATTAATATTTAAAAATTCGTTCAGCTGGTATATATAACTTATGTACTTCGTTTTTATTTATTCCTAATCTATTTTTCCAAAAACATTCCATATTTTCGATACCAGTGCATGTCCAGCAGTTAATCAAAAGAATATAACTTTTTTCAAGAAAATCCTATCAATTCTAAACTACTTAAATTTAAAAAACTACTTAAGTTTAAAGTAATAATGGACCTGCCATTGCTAATTTATTTTGTATGATAGTATAATAAGTATGATATTATATAGGGTTCACTCATTAATAATTTCATACAAGATTTTATAAAAAATTATCCTCATTACGAAATTCAAATTAAGTATTAAATTTTGTTCTATATCGGATAATTTAGGGGAAGCCGATAACATAAGAGGAAGGAACGAATAGAACATGAACTCAAATAGGACTTTTCCTCTCTTGGTAATGTAATTATATTTTATCCTTATAGAATAAAATGGAGCGAACTTCATGCTATTGACGAGTTTACAATTCTTAATAATAAAAATGTAAACGATTTTCCTCAAATAATTCATTTCTTCAATTCTTTCAATCTTCGGCTATTATCATCCAGCTCACACCGGCAACATTGCGAATGTCGTCACTATATCTTGCCGACGGGCGTCCCACGCGGCGTTTGGCAAGCCTCGGCCGGTCGGTAGATTTCTTTGTTCGCAAACTAAAATATGGAACAGAAAGTATTATTGCTATTTTACGGAATACAGTTGGTTCTGTAACCATTAGACTAGACTTAAGGACGATATTATCTCTGAGTAATTTCAGGAAACATATTATATGCAAATTAAAATGTGGATATTATTAAAAATAAGGAATATATATTATTCCATTTTCAATAACCTAACTCATACTTGATTTTAGTAATATTATTTTATTGTTATTTATTTTGAAACTTTATAATTCCTTTTTATGAATAAGGAGGTTTTTACTGAATTTTATTATACTCTTCTATCGTCAGCTTTAAAATATACATCAAAATGTAAGCAAAACCGTTAATGTTGTTTTAAGTCCTTTTATTAAAGTGTTTAATGTCATTGGGATAAATAAAAGACGCATTTAAGTACAATGATAACAATGTATCATCTGATAGATAAAAACATGCATTGGAAAAAATAGGTTGGGTCTAAACATAGTGGCATGGAAAAATTGCCTGATTCATAGGAAAACCGTAAAACAATGCCGCTGTGACTAAATTTTATATTACTTGTTACACATACTGGGCCATGAAACTTTTAACGAATATTTAGAATTTTATTTTTAATAAATAGACTTTTTTTCAACAAAATATAGATACAATACGAAATCGTCGTTGGTAAGGATACCAGAATAGGAGAGCAGAGCCAACATCTAAATAAAGTATGCATAAGGATCATACTTCTGCCTATTATATATATGTAGTTAAACTTTTTTAAATAAATAAAGTGACAAAATTAGCAGGATGCTCGTATTAACCACAAGAATTGCAAACTAAAACGCTAAAAGACAAGGAAGTTACGGCTTGTTTACACAATATTTTATTAGTGTGTCCTTCAATCCAGAAAGTGGTTTCACTCGACCGGTTTGTGGGAGAAATAGCCAGGGTGATGGTACTTCTAGGCGGACTTCGATATCTTCAAAAATAATCAAATAAATTAAGAAATTAAGTTCGTTCGTCATATACTCACATGCTCATAAACTCACAGTCAATTATTGATTTCATTTTTCTGTTTATTTGATTAAACAAACAATGACACAATATAATAAAGTATACAATATATATTTTTTACAATAATGTAAATAAATGTGTCATCTGCAACGTTTACCAAAAAAATTAGAGTTGTTAGGTTACAAGTTACTATTAAATGTTAGTTATTAATATTTCAAAGTTTTTTTAGGAGTTCATCGCGTTATATTCCTTCTTAATGTTAAGAGCTCTATGATATTGACGTTCTTTTGACCTTGACCTTATTTAGCGGATACGTAACATTCAATATTGTGACATTGAAATAGGGAATGATGGATTCATAATACGATGTACACTCGCGTGCAACTGAATTGACTCGTCCCGATCTTGATGTGGAAGGTTATTTTTCGGAAAATGGATTATCCAATTTTCTAAGATTTATCGTTTTTCTAAAGTTTTATAAAAAAATATTTTCATTATTAATTGATGAAATTCAATTTAAAATGCATGCATCAAGAAGGAAGAAAAATCAAAACGACAACATAATGAACATAAAAAAATATGTTTAAATTTTAAGTACAGAAAGTTAATGATTCATTAATATTATTATGATATTATAATCTTTGTATTGCCTCTCCTTGCTGTTACAACGGTTTGCATGCGATTGTTCATAGGATTAATCAATTTTTTTCGGAATCTTGAGGTATAATATCTTATTTTCCTCTTGCGCATTTTTAAGCTCACCGATGCATGATGGATCTGTATCTCTGGCTCGAATCCTCCATTTGAGTTCGTGCCGAAAATGCTTAATGGGGTTCAATTAAGGACTGATGGCTTAAAGTTTGACCATATTTGTCTAAAATGTTGCGTCATTGTTTATTTGTAAATATCAGTCTTATGAATAAAAGTATACAAGAATCGTAGGCGCAGTTTTCCGAAGAACGTAATTGTTGTACCGGTATTCGGCTTGAGACGATTCTTTTGCACACGACTGTATTTATGTTAAGATGTTGTTGGTTATTACGCGGTAAAGAAGTAATTTAATATTTGAAAACATGTGTAATTTTTTTTGATATAATTCTACATTTGTGCACTATTAGTGCTTTTATAACACTTAATTTTTATAGTCGTTAGGTCTTTAGAGCTTAGATCCGGAAAAATCAGTTGTAGCGTTCCTTTAAATAGATGATGTAAGCCATTGCCAGATAAAATTTTATAAAATTCCAATATAATTACTATATTTTATACAGGAATATATTTATATAATTTATATAGGAATATATTTCCCTTAAATGTTACGTATTTTTTAAAGACGAAAGAGATTGATAATAGACCAAGCGGTAGCTATTCTAATAGGATTGGAGAAAGCCATTCAAAAACGAAAAACTTCAAAAAAAATTAGAGATTATCCCCTTAACTATTATGATATTAAGTACATATAAAATAACTAACAAAATATTCATATGTAAGTGTTTTCTATATGATTCTTACTTGTGAGTTTTACTATATATTGCAAAAATACAAATAAAAGAAATGTACGTTATTAATAAATAAATATAATATTTCTATAAAATTATACAAGCCGCGTATTAAAGTAACGTTTTGTGCCGCTCATCTATAGAGGTACTCATAATAGAATACTTAGAACACACCGCTAGACATAAGCTGCTCTTACTAGGGGTGACAAAAAAGTACGGGGTGAAACACAAATGCGCGGCATGATTTCTATAAGAAGCTCAATAACGGGGGAATGAACTAATTGCTCGGTCACGAGATTTGCCACCCTGGGGTTGGGTGGTGGGAGAGGGGAGCTAACCACCCTTCAGAAGGTTGTCTAGAGGTGACGGGTGCCTGAGACGGGTGTGGGGTGGTTAGGGGCCGCTAATGGGGGTGGGGGTAATTCAATACAGACGACCCCCACCTGTATTATTCCATCGGGATAATTGATATGGACGCGTGTAGGGCGCACGTGGGCTTAATGGCGTCACACGGTAGACCTCATTGTGCGTATCTTAGTATGACATGTACCTTTTGATGCTTTTATTTTAGAAATATTTACGAAACGTGTATCGTACAGAAAAATTCTTATTTTTAATTTCACCGCTTTTGGGTGGAGCAACGATGCGTTTTGATAACATTTGTGTAAAATATAAGTAAAATTTTAACAAAAAATGTGACCGTCTTCATACAGCGTATAATCGAGTAACTACTTGCTCTCTGTTCGAAATTGCCATCGATTTCTGCCACCGCATTTTAAACCCCTAACATCTGTTAAGGTTTCATATAACCGAAATGTCGTTATTTTTTATGTACATTGAATGAAAATTTTTTCAATCAAATCAAAGGAAAGTTTTCTATCTTAAATAAGCTTTGAATATGCTTGATTACAATTTTTATAAATGGTTAAATCAAAATTCTTGTCAATCTCTTAAGATTGAAGCAACGTTTGCATTTGATCGCACGAGGTTGTGATTTTTGACGCCGTAATTTTAATAATTTCAAATTCAATTTATTATTTAAATATCAATCACTCACACTCACACAATCACAAAACTATTCAAAAAAATGGGTTCAAATGACAACTGATGCTTATAATTTTTAATAAGAATAAACAAATTCAAAGCATTAGGAGCGGAGCAATAAGGTAACATATATAAATAAAAAAACATCCCTCCGAATTAAGAAGTCCTTCTTTCCCCCTTTTAGATTTCTCCTGCTTCTATTGGAAAGTCAGTCAAAATAATAAAAAAGAGGGGGTGACAATAATATCTTGTTCGGTTACCGTTATACTAATCGCTATTTTAATCTAGCCTTTTAACTGCTTCCCAACTCCCGTTGGCTATACTACGGACAGCACGTTTCGTAGTATGTATGGTGTATATATAAATAACGTACAATGTCCGCCATTGGACATTAAGTTCTGAAGTCTAACCATAGTTAACACATTAAGAAATGTGTAAAACTTTTTAATAATTGTATATTTACTTTATATTTTTGTTGCCTACGCGAATACTCTACATGATAAAAATATTACAATATAAATTAAAACTTTGATGGTTATTCCAAAAACATTGAAATACAGACATAACTTAGTCTGCCCGTGATCCTGAAAAGAGTCCGAAACGTCTGAAATAAATATATATATATATAAAACTAACGCGACAAATCCGTTTGTGGATTTGATATGAAAAATTATACAGTTTTGCAGTAAACAAGCACAGTACTTGTTATTCACGTGCAAAGGCAATGGAATATTAAGCAGACAACAAATTTATTGATCTGCGTCAATCCGCTGTCAAATCCCTATCCTTGAGTCCTAAAAAAACGGACGTTTATTGATCGTTCCTTTGTTTTGATAGGAAAGTTTCAAATGAAGCTGAAAATATACAAAAACACAGGTGTACATAATGCATTGATGCAGTATTGACGTCGTGGTGTTGTTATTCAAGGTTGCTTATTTTCAACGTGAACAAATTGGGGCCAGAAATTTTAAACGGAAATTTATAGGATACACCCGCTTCAGTTATTACGTAATTTTGGTGTGTTATGTGATTTTGTTATGATTTTCATCACCCGGATTATTACGCGGTACATTCATAACGTAAATGTTTTTCCATTCATATACGCAATTCATGTGCGTTTACGTTTTTATTGGTAAATTAAGTCAAATACTTTTATTGATAAAAAATTGACTATTCCTCTATTGGCCATCGGGTGAGTGATTTATTCACGCGGATTGTTAAAAGAGATATCCGTAATCACAAAATTATTAAAAAAATGGAACCAAATGACAGCAAATACTTATAATTAAAAAAAAGAATAAACTGATTCGAAGCAGTAGGAGCGAAGCAACGTCGATACACGTACAAAAAAACTTATGCTCCGAATTGTGTTTTATTATTTAATATAACGTTTTCAGTTTCGTATTTTATAAATAATAAAGAGAAACAATGGCGAAAAGAGAGTTTTACTTATTTTACATATCAAAAGCGTCTAGGCACTTGTTAGAAGTGTAACAACTTAGTTGAATCGAGGCCTAATTAGACATGCCAATGTGAACTACGTACGCGCATTACGTACGTTGCTACGCGAATACGTAGCAACGAATGAACAAGCTGCCTCCGTAGCCTAGTGGCATAGGCTTGTGCCTTAGAAACCGGATATCGTGGGTTCGAATACTGCGGGGACTTAGCAAATTTTAATTATTGTTTCCTAGTTGGTTAGGGCAAATTGGGCCGATCACCCAATTGTCTGAAAAGTAAAATGATACTTGTGGGCATTTTACGTGCGTCGGTCCAAGCACCAACCCGCATTGGACCAGTGAGGTGGGATACGGTCCAAAACCCCCTAATGTATAGGGGTGTATTAGGGGAGGCCTATGTCCAGCAGTGGACTTTCATCAGCAGATGATGATGATAAGGATAGTGAATGAACACGAATCAAACGTTTCTTAAAATGTACAAACAAAAGCTATTTAACGATCTGTCTCATTCTTTTAACAGAGATTTGTGATTCTTTTTCAATCGCCTTTCTTGATTAAATTCTAAAACTGTTGTTCGCTACTGTGCCCGCGTGACTTTTCAAAGTTTAAGTCCCTGCAATGCAGTTTTTGATATTTTTATTAAGCCAAACCCGTTCGAAGCTAATCTCTAATTGGCGCGTATTCCGTTTGCAAATTTTATTTTCTGTTACTATAATATTTATGTATACATTGTTTTTGGTAGCGTCCTTTATAAGTAGTTAATTATATTTTTATAGCAGTTAGTTAATTACTGTCTTGTAAGAAGAAACATTAGTATTATCTTTTTCACTTTGAATTTCTTTGTTTTATATTGCTATTTTATTGTTATTTTTCTATTATTTTTTGTTATTTTCTGATTGTTTTATTCGATTCGTTCCTTTGCTATGTATGTAAAAAATACTGTTTCGGTTTTTAATTTTAAGTAATTCATCATCATCATCATCATAATTATCAGCCTTTGTTAGTCCACTGCTGGACAATACATTAGGGGATTTTGGACCGTATCCCACCACGCTGGTCCAATGCGGGTTGGTGGGTGCACCGACTTTTTACATGCCCATCCGACGCATGGATCATCTTACTTTTCAGACAATTGGGTGATCGGCCCAAATTGCCCTAACCAACTAGGAAACAACAATTAAAATTTGTTGAATCCTCGCAGGATTCGAACCCACGACCTCCGGTTTCTGAAGCACACGCCTATACCACTAGGCTACGGAGGCAGTTAAATTAAAGGATGTTAGTTATGGATTTTAAATCAAATAGCAAATTCCAAGTAATATACAATTATTGTGTAAAAAAAATGTTGAATAAGCTAAAACAACTAGGAAATGTGATAACGAACAATAAACGTCTGCCGGAAGTGAAGTCTGCCTCTGATAGGAAAACCAAAAAAAATATCTGGTTGACAAAATAAATATTCATACCAAATTTCAAGTCACTCGGCTTGGAAGCTTCAGAGTTATCCTGATCAATAAGTTCAAAAACACATATAAATATATCTATATCATAAAAAATAATAATATCTGACTCGGCAAACTTTGATTTGGCATATAATATAATATGATAAATAATTTCATAAACCGGTAGATACATTTTTGGGATAACTTACCAAGTAATAATAGTATATGTTACCGGAATAAAAATGATAAACTATTAAAATTACGATAATAAATAAGTTGGTTATAATATTTAAAATTCTAGGGTTGTTTGTATTTTTTAATACTGCGTGATAATAAAATATATAAAAAAGTCCAAAGAAATTTATAAAAATAAATTGTGTGGTGTCCACCACAAACGTTTTCCTCCACATTTTCACTTAGGGATTTGAAAAATAAATAGCAGGCGATTCTCAGACTTATTAAATATGCATAAAAAATTTCATAGGAATCGGCTAAGCCGTTTCGTCGTATGGAAACGAACATTGTGACACGAGAATTTTATTCATTACATTATATTTATCTATACAATCGGCAACTATTTCCGTGATGGAGTTGTGTTTACCATAATTTTATAACCTGGGGAAATAATATTCTGTGAAATAATATTCCGTGTGAGAATTGACTAGGATGTTTTTAATGCCGTAGAGGCTACACAGCAGAAGAAAATCCTAGTAGAGAACACCTTTGAGAGTTGTCAATTCTGAAAGTAAAACTGGTAAAATGTTGATAATTAAGTCATATATTGTAATTGAAAATTCTTTATTCCATTTAGACTTCCTCAAGCTCTTGTAAACATAAATCTACCAATCTACTTAATCTGTAATTCTACAGAGATCACGATCTTTGTAGAGGAGCACCTACATTTTTTGTTTTTATTTACTATAATATTGCCTTTAGAACATTTCTGATTTGGAAAGTAGTTTATTCTGGTATGTTAATACTACATAACTTCGAACTAATGAAGGCATACCGATCGGATTATGATTTGAGCCCATGAGATATAATAAAAAAAACTTGAATTGAACAAAATTTAAAAACGTTTTTCATATATCATATTATTGTAAAGTTTGGGAGAAACTTTTGTACTTTCGAATTACATTTCATCTTTCAAATTTTTTGAACGTATATTAGAGAGCAAAGCATAGAGTCAGAAATTTTTTTATTTCGTCTAGTATTTACTTGGCACGTACAAACAAGTTAATTAAATGTTAATGTTAATTGTGCAAGGAACTAACATTTATTTTCGCAAGCGTCCTCTTTGTCTAACAGTTCTATCATTAACTAATTTTCTTTTTTCTAGCCATTTTCCAAAAAATTATCGGTCTCTAACACACTCAAATTTACCTGAATAACAAATTTAACTAAGAGTATCTCCCCTCCACAATTCCTAGTGTAAAATACATTTAATAGGCGAATAAGTTGTTAGCATATTTGAAAGCAATCACATCCCATAATGACAGCCAAAGACGGTCTCGTCAATTGGGATGGAATTTTTAAATACCAAATCGACGCGTGGATCATCTCACTATTCAGAATTTAATGATCTATCCACTTTATCCTAACCTATTTTATGTTAACACAGCGCCACTAAATTGTGTCCCCGCTAGATTCGAAGCCACGGCTTCCGGTTTGTAAATCAAAGGTCGATAAAATTGGGCCAAGGAAGCGATCAAGGTCAAGTCTATAACTCCTCACTTTTCACGTTTTATTCGATTTCAGGTCTTTCGTTTACGGTTTTTGCACTATTTAAGTTATGACAAAAATTATATTGAATATTGTTAAGGTATTGTTAAAGTTATATTAATTTTGATATATCTTTGTTTGTCTTTCAATACGTGACTAATACTAAACATTAAACGGCTTCGAGATTCAGAACAATACCTTAATAATTGTATACTCTAAATCAAAATAAAAAAAAACAGGTCATTTTGTAAAATTGATTGGTACCAGACCTCACTTGCAATACTGTGGTAGGAATACTAAACATTTTTAGGTAAAACTGCGTTTTATAATATCCCTTGATTGTAGAAGCTACAAAATATCACTTAGTTATTTCATTTCATTAAAATAATTTTAAATTGATAACATAGATAAATAAAAATCCTGCAAGAATAACCATTTTAGTTACTTTGTTTAAAATTCAGGAATTGTTGTGATCATAAAGAACACAGTAATTATATTTTTAATTATTTTCACCGATAGAACACATTAGCACATTAACTATATATTCTGGATTGTAGCTAAAATTCCTTCTAAGGAAGAAACTAAGAAAAATACGCCTAAGTAGAAGATAACACAATAAAGTAAAATTTTTATCTAGAGCTGAGTGAAATGCATAACACAAATTACAATTTCCTCATCATCATACTAATCAAAGAAGTTTGATAGTCAATGCTGGACACTAGCCTCCACTAAACCCTATCCATTGGTGGCTTGACGATCTACACGCTGGTCCAATTGCGGAGGTGTGTGGATCAGATACTTAATTGCCCATCCGACGCATGGATCATCTTACTTCGGTTACAAATGAGGTGATCGCCAAAGTGAAACCAACATGGAAACACAATGAAATTGTCTGCGTCCTGAGATTCGAAACCCAGAACGATCATGAAGCCTACGCCTATTTCCACTGCAGCAAGTTGCAATTAAACAAACATTAACAAACAATTTATCAAATGTTTTATCTGGATAGCGATGATGATAATGTGCAACCAATTCGACAATCATCCTCTGAAGAAAACTGTAAATAAAGAAAAGTTTTAAGCTAATTGAAATGTGGTACATACTGCTTGCAATATTGAAACCGTGTCTTTCGCGGGACTGGACTCTTAATGGACTTGCTTTCAGTGTTATTTTAACGCTTTCGTGGAAGAGTGATAGTGGTCTAGTGAATAACTCTGAATTAGTTGAGATGGTCAACCAAATTCGATCATCATCAAGTGTTTCTAACAACCAAATTAACAAGTACTTGTAAAGGATGTTAGGTATAAGCACAGTAATGGTAAAATGTTACCCTGTCTCGACAATTAACATAATTATGTAGCTAAATAATTGAGGAAGATGCCAAAATGGGTCCTTAGTGATTTTTCTGATCTGCAGAAGCAAACGTTTGTCAAAACTTATTAAACAAAATAACTTTAAAGGATTTTTTTATCATCATCATCAGCCAGTGATAGTCCACTGCTGGACATAGGCCTCCCCTAATACACCCCATCCATTAGGGGATTTTGGACCGTATCCCACCACGCTGGTCCAATGCGGGTTGGTGGTGGACTGACTTTTACATGCCCATCCGACGCATGGATCATCTTACTCTTCAGACAAATTGGGTGATCGGCCCAAATTGCCCTAACGAACTAGGAAACAACAATGAAAATTTGTTGGTCCTGCAGGATTCGAACCCACGACCTCCAGTTTCTAAGGCACACGCCTATACCACTAGGCTACGGAGGCAGTTAAAAAGTAAACAGAAATCAAATGATTTTATCTTGTTTAATTACTTTGCAATTTTTAAATAAGTGATTTTACATACTCTTCAATATTGAAGTGTTTCGCGACGACTTAATGGATGAGTGTCCTGATTACGCTTCTAGAGTATGTTAACTTAACTTAGGAAAAGTATAATTATAATGCAAATAAGTTACATATAAATAAAGGTTTAGAAACATGGTAAAGTCCATTGCTACATATTATGTATAAATAATAGCAAAGTAGTGATTTTCTGTCAAGCAAAGTTTGTCAACTATTACAAGAGGATTCTTACATTGTTCTATTTGATTGTCGTTTATCGTCACAGATCTGATGCTCAGATAATAAGAATAATGCTGATATATAAACTTGCATGTGAACTACGGTAGTTATTCCTAAACAGTCCTTGCTCCAATGGACAATTCTTTTGTGATTCAGATTTCAGTTCCAATGATCTAGTGCTGTAATTATTTCCAACATAAAATTATAAACGGTGTTCACTCCCAAAATGCGTTGCGTAAAATGTTAAACTTAGAGAAAAGGAGGAATTGTCCAGCGATAAACAGCGATTTTATATATTAACTTCATAAATACATCCTCGACGTCTTGATGGCGCCTTTGTGCGAATAATAAATGGAAGGAATACACTTATAACCTTCGTTACCTGGCGCCGGCCCGACGCCACCCTTCTGCTCCTCGCCTACGCACGTTTTATGATATTAACGGCACGATGTTTCAGGGGCCGCGGAGTCGTTGGTTCGAATCCTATCATTGAACGTGGGTGACATTCAAATCGTGGCGGCCCACCCGACACTTTTTTATTTTAGCTTGGTCTATGCGTCCGTGCTTACCCTTCTTTTATCTGGACCTGGGGGTTGTGTGATGATGTTTTAACTATGTACATGAATTAGTAATATACAAATAAACATTGATGTTGATTTTTAGAAAATGTTGGAATAATTTTCATTATTTATTTATAATTGGCAACGAGAATCCGTTTTGTTGATGTTTAAGAAATGTTTTCTTCTCTAATTTTATTTGTAATGCTATTCTAAAATTACTTTTCTGTTCGCTAATTAGGGTTTTATTTACGAAATGTTTCTTTTGTACGCTGATGTTTTTATAAACAAGAGTCCCCTTTCTTTTGTTTTTTTTTGAAAGGATGAAGAAGTATTTATGGAGCAAGGGTACAAACAAAGGGTACAAACTTAATAAAAATCCTCACTTTCAAGTAGATCATTACGAAAAGTTTCGAAGGGTCAATTACAGATTTGATATTTTATAAAAAAAAATCATTAATTGTATAGTGTAACCATAACTAAAAACTCGATTTTCACAATTTTACGTGGAATGTTTTTTTTACTGTTTAGAACACAAATTAATCATATTCATGTATAGGGAAAGTTGAAGAAAATTAGTATTTGACGCAACATTGAAAAAGTCGGTCCACCCACCAACCCGATTTAATAACAGTAATCTTAGACAAATAATTGGTATTTATTCATATCTGAATGATGCTGAACAGTTAACGTTGTATGATGACATTTTAACGCGTATTGTCCGTGTTACGTAAGCGTCAGTAACTAAATCGATAAGCCCATCGATGTGTATACTAATCTAATTATTCTCTCAGCGAAAAGGTAAAACATGGAGTGACAAACAAGTGGGAGGCTGTTTAAAAATAGCTATGAGTAATCGACATTCGCGTCCCAAGGATTATGGAGAAAACATTGGGACGGCGGGGGAAGGGGTTGCAGACTATAAAAGGCTCGACACCTCATTATGAGCTCATATTGATTCGGTTCCTCGACTGATAAACAACAAAGTTATCGCTTAACTAGTAAATGTTATTAATTATCTAAATAAATTTGTTTCATCCTCTTCGAGACGAGATAGAAAACGCCGAAAAATGTGTTGAATATCGTCCGGCTTCAAAGGTAAGGTTTTCTTTTGAATGTAATAATTATTTTACTAAAACTTTCGTAGGTAATGAATATATATTTTAAATATTTTTCATTATTTTAGGAAAGTCGTGTATTTTTCGATGTATTATTATAGTTTCATAAAGATATCGGATTTGGAAATATTAAATATGTAACATCAAATTAACCATAACTGCCTCCGTAGCCTAGTGGTATGGGCGTGCTTAAATCGAGTAGTGTCGAATCTGAGGGACTCAACAAATTTTCATTGTTGATCCTAGTTGAGTTCAACAATTTGGGCCGATCACCAATTGTCGAAAGTAAGATGATCCAGCATCGGATGGGCTTGATAAAGTGGTCCGACACCAACCGCATTGGACCAGCAAGGATGGATAGTTTCAAACCCTTAATGGATAGGTTGTATTAGGAGGCGTATGTCCAGCAGTGGACTATCATAGGCTGATGATGATGATGATGATGATGAAATTAATCATAGTTTAGGGAATATTTCGTGTTGTTTTACTTTACCTTTGATTTTTTATCAAAAACCGATTTAATTTTTAGGTTTACGAAATTGTTATAATGGTATAAAGCAACTCCATAATCGTTATAGTTACACGGTTTAAAATTATTTATCAACTTACTCAGATTTAATTGCTACATTTTATTCTTTGTTTGGAAAAAAAATAAGGCATTGATTTAGGTTCTATTTGTTGGGTTATCGTGTATAATTGTGACCAAAATATATGCATTGGTAACCTTTATTAATTAGTAAAGTGCTAAGTAATCTTCTCGCTAACTGTAATTAACTACTTTTGTGCAGTAAATGGTGTTGTCAAATACTTTAATTGCATTTCGTGTAAAATGTAACTTTACTCAGTTTTTTATTAATTTTTGACGCCTAATGTACTTAAAAGCTTTTCCCGTGATAAAAAATTGTCATATTTGTTGTGTTATACAAAATTTTAATACTTTATAACTGAGACAGCAAGTCAAAATTGTGTTGTCAGTTGCCCGCGACATCGTAATTAAAAAAAAATGCTGCTTAAATTTTTTTAAGTAACTTAAATTGCTCCCTGATACATAAGCTATATTCTAGTAAAAGCCCCGTCAAATTTGGACCAGCCATTCCAGCGATTAGCCAGAACAAAGAGAAAGATAAAAAATAGTTGTGTTATATATCAATATCTACTCAGTCAAAGAACGGTTATGTTTGTGTAACAAATAGACATTTCAACATTATTTAATTGTATAAATAACGAATAGAATACGAATACTTTTAGTTTGTTGTATTTTAAATGTGTGACAAGAAAAAAGAAGGGATAAAGTTTTGTGATACATTTATTTTACTATCAAAATATAGTTTGGAGAATCTAAACTCTTGTATTTTGGTATATTATTAAGGGTTAAATACGTGTCGTCGAGATTTTAATAAGGGGGGAAAGTGATTTATGAGTTTTTATATGTTTTTTAATTGCTGATATAACCGTGCATCAGCAATAATACTCAAATGGGGTGGACATTACCATGGATTAAAAATCTAAGTTCTTGTTTAAAAGCAAGAATAATAAAAATGATACTCGAACTTAAAGAAAATCCGTCGCGTTCCGGACGAATATACGCGTTAAACAATAATAGTTCTTTGGTAAAAAACTTAATTAGTATGTGATATTTATTAAAAATTAGCAGATGATAGATAAATAGGAGCGCTCCTCCATCGTTTTTATATTTGTTTATTGAAACATAATTATTTCTTTTAATTACGCGATATTTATTTCCGACGTTTCGGACTCTTTCCAACATCCGTGATCACGGGCAGTCTGCATGTAATCGTTGGACGTGGTCCCGAATGAATATAATTATAACTAACCCGAAAAATCCGTAAATTAGTAGATTTATTTTTATTAATACAATCTTAGATACTTTAAAAATGAGTTACATTTATTATTTTTTACTTTTTAAATGTACGTTTCGTTTTCTAATTTTATTTTTATGATTTTTAAGGGAGAGTTGGTTATATTGTACTACCATATAATGCTACCACATTTAAATTTCTTACTTTCTTAATTTTTAGGTTCTTAATGTTTTTGATATTCTACTTTTTTAGATATGATGAATTTAAATAAAATATTTACGAGGGGGATTTAATAGTACAGGAAATGATATGTGCTTACCAACAAATTCAAATTTGCGCATATAAAGGCTGCCTTGATAACATATAAAAAATTGTGGACGGCTTATATTGATGCCGTATATTTTGAAGTAACTTTTGACCTGCGAATGGTAATAATAATTAAAATAAAACAAGAACATATTTAAGCGCAACTGCTGCTTCTCGGCTAGGTTATTTACCAACAGTTAAAATAAATCATTACTATTAATAAGGCATAACTATTATACAGAATATTATAAGAATTATGTATTTATTATTTAGACTTGCTCGCAGTTAAATCATTGAAATCATTCTAAGCAGCCCATTCGCTAAAATGCAGTCATCGTTGCGGGGCGTACGCTCCGCCCCTTCCAGAAGATAGCAATGGGGTTGGTCGGGTAACACCCATTCTAAAAACAAAGGGAGACGTAATGATAGGGCTTTGCTGCCCTCCGGCATTCGACAATACGTACCCGGCCAGCTGTGGTTAATGAAAAGCTGCTGTGAGTGTTTCAGTCTATGGTGTTGCTTAATTTTGGATGTTACTTGACGAAATTCTCACGATAGTGGTAATTGAATGTATCCGTTTACATAACCTGCGTCTTTTTTAAGAATGATCTGTAGTATTTAAAAAAAAAGATAGTTTTGAACTTAAAATATGGAAATATTTACAAATGTAGTTTCTGTAACATACTTGATAGGGCGTAATTACAGTTTCACTTATCATGTCCGATGTATTATTGCGTTATATCATTATTTTTAAGCAAATAGACGTGTTTTAAACAGCGGCCCAAGTTGTAGCTTTGTTATAAGCTGGCCATAATCCATAGGCAAGTCGCTCGTGAATTTAACATGAGCCAAACGCCCGTTTACGAGTATACAAAAATGATAGAATTACGCCACAAGTCTCTTAAAAAATTTCAAGAGACTTCTGGCTTAAATCAGACACTACAAACTAACAGACAGCTGACAAAAACGACTGCTTCAGTATCTTAGTTTGGTTGAGTTATCGTCCCCATGGCAACAACATAATAGGCCAAGTATACAGGCATCTAGAGAAACGGCTCTTTCATTCATATCATATTTCGTTTAGCTTAATATTAAGACCGTATATCCCTTAATACGTTTAGGAAAAATTAAACTTTAAAAGAATATATTGTCCCTCATCTTTTTCGGGTCGCAATTTATTAAAACATTCTTCCGGCGGACGAACGTAGACGGCATTTACAAGCTGAATATTCTATGAGGTACGTCTCTAATAAAAATCAATAAATATACTGTGATCCAAGAGGGGGGATGTGGATGGGTCTTTAAAAGACGGGATCGACTCCCATGAGCCGCATTCGCACGGGATCTCAAGCAACAACCAGTTCTCGGTCCGTGTAACCAGCTGAGCTAATATTCAACAGTGCATTTTTTTAATAGTTCCACTTTTTGTTACAGATACTTGATGGCGAAGGGGTGAGTCTTTAGAGATTTAAAGGTTTTTTTTATTATCATCACTGGTCAATTCAATTGATAGTATAAAGATTTATCCCCATCTCCCGCTCTCTATACGGTAATAAGTAACGTTAATAAACAAAGAATTTAACTCTCGGCATATTATTTGGTTCATAGATATATTAATGGACGACTACGCAGGCGAGCCGTGCCGGCAAGTAGCATTTTATGTTCAACGAACTATACAAAATCCATTTGCACAGGTGTCCATACATATATGTATGCATTTCCGAATTTTCTCGTGCCCGAGTTTAATAATGCACTTGTGTATCCATGGATGCGTGTATATATGCATAATCGCTGCGCCACGTTGGCGTTTATACGCAATTCACTTTCATATTTGTATATAATTAGGGTTGCTATTTCATCCTTACAAAAACTATTTCTTAACCTCAGTTTTTGATAAATGTGACGCTAATGCTCACTCGTTTCTTTTAAGATTTGGGTAAATATGGTTGATGTGGATGATGTATATGTACGTTGCTCTTTAAGTAGTCTACGTATAATTTAATTTGATTGGGCAACGTTTACAAATGTCTCTTCTTATTTTTAAAAGCTAAATGAGGTCCATAACACGAATAATAATACACTTGAATGACATAAAGCATTTGCTTTTTGTTTTTAGGAATTGTTGCAACATAATATATAAAGGACAAATTGTTTACATATCATGAACTCACATATTTCTTGCAGAGTGTTATTTATGTTACAAGTACGTTATGAAGTGAAAAAGTATTAACCGAAAAATAGATTTATCAATATAGAAGTCTATGATTCATTAACACGATAATCTTAATGTTTTGCCCTGAATTAGGCTGTGCTTACTAAAAATGAGTTATTATTTTATATGCGTCTAATGTACCAATCGATTTGAGGGCCTTTCAGGGCTATGGGCTAGGCGATTAACATTTATTAATGATACATTTTTTTATTTATAGCCCCTTTTCTTCAACTAACCTTTCTATCAATTTTCTTTCAATCATTTTCATCGCAAGTCGCTTCTTCTAACACTCAACCATCATATACGCTCTCTTTAATTAACAGCGTTTCTTTATAACACGGACATGGTGAGATCTAACCACTTATAGAGTTATTAAAATTAATAATTAATTAGACGAAGCTAGAAGATATTGAAGAACAATACCTCCAAAAAGACAGCACCTCCAAAGATATCATTGCGCGGCAGTTTAATGTATATTGTTGATCAGATGCTTATTTATAAAACATGAGTTCAATTTTATGCATTAGACGGCTTTGCATTATTCGCCAATTGCCTAAAAGCCCAAAGAGAAGCTAGAAGATTAGAAACTAAAGTATGTATGATTGTCTTTCATTTTATCATAATGTTCGCTTTCATACCAAAAGTGTGTTCTAACATTTCTCATTCTCATCCATACATATTCTATATAACAGTTGTCTTAACAATTTGATACACTTAAACGTTGTCTTCATACTGTTTTAACTAACACGTTTGTATTTAGTCATAAATACAAACATTTCGTAGTCATCATTTTGAACTCAATATTTTATTGTAGTCACTAACTTTTTGTCGTCTGTGCAACAATGTTAGTGCGACAGACTTTCTATGAATTCATCTTTCCATAATTAAACAAACGAGGTCAGGAAATATCTAAGATGTGATTTCCTTTTCATGGTCATCAAATTATAAGTGATGACTGTGCGACACGTAATATGCAACCAACGCAGAGATATAGAGATATACTTGACGATGAATAGTAAAATAATGAAAATATTTTTTCAAATAATAATATTTCCGGGCAAATAACACAATATTAGCTAATCTCAAACAAAGCTTATACCTACTATGGAAACTAGATGCCCGATAATACAAATACATACTTTTCTTGTGTAAATAAATACATTTTGTGGATACACGAAAACACAAAAACACAATAAGAATAGTATATCATAGCTGCAATGTTTAAAAAAGTTCTCTTTTAACTCTCCTTGGGCTTACGGTTCTAGTTCTCTTTACTCTTTCTATATCATCTCATTCATATATATTTTGGAGGTTTCGGTTTGAACCAACTTTATTCATAAGTTTCGGTTTAACCTAATCATTAATCACCATATCAAAAATGTTTATTATAATTTAATTACAAAAAATAGGTTTTAAGGTTATAAAATATTTAAATGATGGAAATCTTTTAACTGACACTTGTCAAGCGGTTATTGTGCACGAGAAAATAAATTTGATTCAGGGTACCCCAATTTTAAAAAATGGTATAATTTTGAATGGACTTTTTTTCTTAAATTTGTACGTAGAAGTGAAACTTTAATAAGCAATTAAAGAAATAATATATTTTCCTTACAAAAGCAATTAAATAAAATACTTTTTCACGTTTATAACGCAGACTCCACAACGAACAAAATCGGCCAGAATTTGCTAAGGATACAACTTTGCAGAATAAAGCCTCCATATGATGAAAGTCTAAAGTAGTAGCGTAGGCAGAAGCGGGGGATGGGGTTGAATACTTTTTTTTAACCTATTGTGTCCAACAGTTGGGCCATTTACTATTTAAAAAATCGAACCAATCGCGCAACTCAGTATTTTGTAAGTATGCGATTACTACGCATTTCAAATCCGCATTTAACAGATTTATCGAGTCGCTTATATATCTTTCGTTTCCGACATTTTGGACCCTTTCTACTGTCCGTGGTCAAGTCGGGCAGATTATGTTGTCATATATGTATGCACGTAACAAAATTAAAGTAGAATAAATTTGAAATTGATAATAATTACATAACAAACATTTTTGCACCTTGTTTTTTTGTATTTTTCATACCAACAAGGATCTAGTCTAGGTCTAGGGTTAGTTTGCTAATTACCATTGCATGATGATATTTCGCATTCTGCATTGTTTGCTGATTTAGGGATTTCAACCTGGTGCTCAGGTTGAAATTGAAAATACTGAAAGCGTTCATCAATGGAAGAAAGCAGCAAAGGTAAGTTACTTTTAATTTGAATCAATGTGTTGCGTACAAAAGTTTCATGTAGCGCATACTTTATGTATTTATATGTTTGCGACTTTGATATACATATGTCTGAAGCGCGATTGTAGGGCAATTTGGAATTTTTTTACTCCACTGTTAAGAAGGACGCAAAAGTGTCACGCGGACGTCCGGTTGGGTTGGTTGGGTCATTAAAATCAAATTAATATTCAACTCCACGGTATTAATGTTCTTAAATGAAACAGCGTACAGCTATTAAGCTCCATCTCAAAAGCTGTAGCTATTAGGAAGAAGGGTAAACTTGGTAGGTAGTAACCGAACTAGAAGCAATGAGCATAACAACAGTCTCACAGACCCAATGTAATGTAAACAAAAGTAAATGCGTGTGCGTTCCGTTTAGTTATTAGAGCATTTTCGGTAATCATTTTAACACATAAGATGTGTATTTCGGTTCACCATTAGCATATATATATGCTATATGAGGGAATATAATTTATATTTATTAAAAGTTTAAAACTTATCGTCTCTACTATCTATATTTTCGTTACGATATTTAAACATAATTTTAGTAGTCTTGACTACTGTTGTATAAAAAAAAATAGATACTAGTTAGGTCTATAGGCTTATGGTAATAGTTATACTAAGTGTAGTTATTGTAATCTAAATAGCTACTACAAATGTGATATATATATATATATATATATATATCTGCCATTTTAGCAACTGTTCGTATACGTGATATTTTCAGAAAAATATAAAAAGCGACGTGGAGGGTAGAACAATTCTGGGCCTAAATCTAGTAATACAAACGGTTAGTAAATTTGGCTCCCTTTTGTCAGGGTCATAAATATGTAACTAACACAAGTAATTATGTATTATTAAAGATATATTATTAACTAATTTTAAAAGATGCCTTATTTTACTTTAGCCATACATGGTATGGTCAAGTTGTATTCGAAATTCTTAATTTGAAACATGTAATATACTATTGTTGAACCAAAAAATATGCAGAGTAGATGTAAATATGGCGTCGTGCATAAACGTTCTTATTATTCGACCAATTGATTCACATCTCGGTTTTACTGGTGGTAGGTCCCCATTTTACAGGGGGCCGTCTGGGTTGGTACCACCGCGGTGCCTATTTCTGCCGCAAAGCTGTAGTATGAAAATACTACTGCTGGAAGACATTAGTGATTTGAAGAGCACCGTAGCCAGCGTATTTACTGAGTAAACGAGACTAAACACCCTATGTCTCACGGTAGGCAGCGCGTTGGCGATACCACTGGTATTGCCAACGCGCGCGTCGGTGACCACTTCCCATCAGGTGGCCCGACTGATCGTCGGCTTGCGTAGGTAATAAAAAAATAACAGGTCATCAATAAGACATCAGAGATAATGAAACATTGAAGCTCAAATATCATACATCTAGACACCGCTTCGTTGCCGTGAGTAACAATACAACGACGAGTATAATTACAACGACGTAAAGTCGTGATAATACGATGATTTAATTCAATATATGTATTATTAATTTCATGTAATATAATTAAAAAATAACAATAAAAATTAAACTGGAATTGATAAAGTTGATAAATTATAACAAAGTATTTTTTTGAAAAGGATTCGCATCTAATTTGGCCCGTCATGCATCATATTTACTGTAGTGACTTTAGCCTTGACCCTAACGCTTAGGTTTAGATAGTGCGTATCTAGCCTCGCCCTCGAGCTAAAGCTTAATATTATTAGGTATACGTTCTCACTCACTTCAGACGCGTTTCACTTTAAATACGATTGTTTTATAAACGAATCAGAGCAAGAATCTACGTCTTTTTTTAGCCGTTGCTGCAATTGCGAATCATATTAACTTATAATAGTAAAACTTTGATGCAAAATTAAATGGTACATTCATTGCTTACTGGTGAGGGCCCTTTAGCAAGGACCGTCCGTTGGTACCACTGCGGTGCCTATAGAGCAGATTCGAACTCGGAACACAGCAGTGTAAACACCGCTGTGTTCCGGTTCGAAGGCACCGCTAGCCAGAACATTTACTTGGTAAACGAGACTCAACACCTTGCGTCCTCACGGTAGGGCAGCATGTTGGTGATAACTCTGCTTTTGCCGATATCTATGGGTGTCGGTGATCACTTTTCATCATGTGACCCGACTGCTCGTCTGCCTGCGTAGGCGATAAAAAAAAACCAATATTTCATTGTAACACGCTTGCGCCTTGACTTGAACAACAAGTACAGTCAATGAAGATTTTTACCTCACTGTCAGTTTAGACTAAAATTTTCCATTTGGAATGAAAATGAAGGGGTTCCATTGGTAATAAAATCATGAGAATCCGTAGAAGAGGTACGGAACTTCCCCTGAAAATTAAGGTTTTCCGAACGAAAAGACGGGTTTTTTACAACATTTTTTGAGATAAAAGTTTTGATAAAAAACGATAGCTTGCGTAATTTTCCATTAAAAATTGTTTCGTGCACTGTCTGTGTTTGGGACCTTTCTGAAGAGAGACGCGACTGGAATTCGTATTGTAAATAAGGTTTTAGTTTTCCGTACATGTAGAATCTTCGTCAGTTGCCTTCGAAATTTATCTTCAAAATGTAATTTTTTAGAAATAAGAGCGATATCAGAAAAATCAAAAAGAATTTTGAAGGTAATTCTATATACTACCACATGAAGTAAGTTTTAGCCGCTCCCCTATCAAACCTACCAGGCAAAAAGGCCGGGAAATTCTTTTATCACTTTTGCCAAATTATATCTCGGTCCAGCAAAATTTGTCTTAGAGTAATATTGAAACATGAAAAAACCAGACCTTAATATTAATTGCCGAAGCAAAAAAAGTTTTCTAAACTTTCTTATTTTATTTTTACAATTGATATCAAAGTCTGGTTTTTCCATGGTTCAATATTATTTTAAGAGAAAAGTTGTTAGGCCGAGATTAAATTTGTGTAAAAGAGTAAAAATCACTAAAAAAAGAAATCCCCACTCATTTTGCAGAGTGGTTGTTGATGGCGATGGCTAAAAGTTGAGTCATTTGATAGAATGTAGAACAATCTTCAAAGACCTTTTCGATTTTTGTGATATTCCACAGTTTTCTAGAACTATTAGATTTTAAAGATAATTTCCGAATGGAACTGATCAAAATTCTGAATGCATGAAGAGCGAAAATTTTATTTCCAATACGACTTGCAATCGCGTCTCTCTGAATGGTCTCAAATGCGGAAAAAGCACAAATTACTTTTTATGGAAAATTTTGGGCGCTATCTTTTTTAATCAAAACTTTATCTTTATCATCAATTGTTTAGAGACATTGGAAAGAACCCATTCTTTCGGTCGGAAAACCCAAATTTGCTAGGACGATTAATATACGGATTTTCGTGACTTCATTAGCTATGGAACCGTAACTTCGCATCCCAAAAGGAAAATTTGAGTGCAAACTGATTATGAGGTTGCAAAAATATTATGCGTTAAATGACTACACTAAATATAAAACAACAGTTTTGTATAAAAAGTCTTTTGACGGATTTTCTCGCGTTTAATTACATGATTAATTATATTTTAATACCCTACATTTATAGCCTGCTTGGGACTCTATAAGAAACTAATTAAAATCAATGCACGATACTAATTAATGAATTCCATTTGCATTGGTCGAGTAATGACAAAATTCTAAATTTCAAGAATAATTAAGATCTGGCATTGCAGCTGCAGCAACGGCAACAAGACGCATGACACTTCAGTCGGTCCGTCGCTAGAAACTTTTAAAAAAATCTCTATTGGCTAGTGTCAAACTCGATTGGAGCCAAAATTTAAAGTTACAACAAGAGGACTCTATTGTTGGAAGCCAAAGGGCCACGACTGACAGACCCGTATTATATAATAGTAACAATGTCCTTCTAGCCGATTCCAACGGCGGCCGATCTAAATTATAGTGCACAAATGTACACGCAAGCACAGGCGCACTCCCTGTTTTTTTACTGTCATAGTCCGATGGGAAGAATAGCCGACGCGTCCGGAAAGAGATCAGGCACAGGACCGACTTTTTACATATCCATCCGACGCATGGATCATCGTACTTGCGGTTATCAGTTCGCATTGTCCTAACCAAGTAGGAAACCACAACGAAAACATGTTGATTCCCCGCAGGATTTATACCCACGGAGGCAGTATATGAAACAGTCGTAGAGCGTCAGTTGTACAAGGGAAATGCACAAGTTTTTAACCTTTTAGTTTTTTATACTATAGGAAAGGTTCAAGTTCTAGTTTAGGTTTAGTTAATAGTGACGCCCAATATTTAAACGTCATGCGAGTTGGATATTACAGTTTCTTTACACTAATTCAAAGTTAGATTATGCCTAATTTTACTCTAACTGGTCGTTTACTGGTATATATTCATGACAATCGTGAGTACCCAAAGGTATATTGTAGATATTGTCACCCCTTTTAGTAAGTTTCATAGTGATTTTATATTAACCTTAATTGCATTTAACCATTTAAATAATTAAATGTAACGATTATTAATTACGTTAATTAGAGTTTGTGACTTAATTATTTTTAAATTAGTTTAGAATGTTTGACACTTAACTATTAATTTTAAAAAGAATAGATTTCTTTTAGTTTAAGTAAGTAATATAAGTCGTAACATTGTCGGAAAATGGGCTTAAAATATAGATAAGATATAGTAGTATGTAATAGATACAAGGGAAAAGCTCATTAAAAGGAAAAACTGGGTAAAACATATTCACATTACATTAATTTATATTACGAGTCGTCTTAAAAAATAATTCTATACATTAATTAATAAATAACTGTTTTAAAAAAAATACTATATTGTTAATTAAGAACATAAGTAAATATTTCTGAATAAGATATAGTAAAATAATTTGGACTATACGCCGTATAGTTCAAAATTGCTTAATATGTCATCTGATATATTTTTTTAAATTATTTATCAAAAGAATAGTTAATTAAATACCACTGAAATGTAAATACTAATGACCATTGGACCAATAAAACACAATACGTCCGATACTCTTCATTGTTATGAGGTTACTATGTTTAGATCTATTCCAAGAGTACATCACTGAACAATAGAAAGAAGAATAACGATTAATTATATTTTACAAGATGTATTTTTCGTTAAAGGAATACAACCGTAACCCCCGCTGTGAGTGACCATACTCCACGCTAAACGGTCATTTAATGTAATTTGTGTAAATTGAGTCGCTCGTACCTGATTTTGACATAACGTAATAATAAGGCGAACTATCCTAGGGAGACCAGACTAGGGTTTGGGGAGACATATCGCATTGGCGATACCGATATTGCCAACGCGCGCGTCGGTGACCACTTTCATCAGGTGGCCCGACTGATCGTCGGCTTTGCGTAGGCACAAAAAATAACAGGTCATCAATAAGATATCAGAGATAATGAAACATTGAAGCTCAAATATCATACATCTAGACACCGCTTCGTTGCCGTGAGTAACAATACAACGACGAGTATAATTACAACGACGTAAAGTCGTGATAATACGATGATTTAATTCAATATATGTATTATTAATTTCATGTAATATAATTAAAAAATAACAATAAAAATTAAACTGGAATTGATAAAGTTGATAAATTATAACAAAGTATTTTTTTGAAAAGGATTCGCATCTAATTTGGCCCGTCGTGCTCATATTTACTGTATGTGACTTTAGCCTTGACCCTAACGCTTAGGTTTAGATAGTGCGTATCTAGCTCTCGCCCTCGAGCTAAAGCTTAAATATTATTAGGTATACGTTCTCATCACTTCAGACGCGTTTCACTTTAAATTACGATTGTTTTATTAACGAATGCTAAAGCGAATCTACGTCTTTTTTGCCGTTGCTGCGCAATTGCGAATCATATTAACTTATAATGTAAAACTTTGATGCAAAATTAAATGGTACATTCATTGCTTACTGGTGGGAGGCCCCTTTTTACAAGGGACCGTCTGGGTTGGTACCACCGCGGTGCCTATTAGAGCAGACTTCGAACCGGAACACAGCAGTGTGAAAACACTGCTGTGTTCCGGTTCGAAGGGCACCGTAGCCAGAACATTTACTGGGTAAACGAGACTCAACACCCTATGTCTCACGGTAGGCAGCATGTTGGTGATAACTCTGCTTTTGCCGATATCTATGGGTGTCGGTGATCACTTTTCATCATGTGACCCGACTGCTCGTCTGCCTGCGTAGGCGATAAAAAAAAACCAATATTTCATTGTAACACGCTTGCGCCTTGACTTGAACAACAAGTACAGTCAATGAAGATTTTTACCTCACTGTCAGTTTAGACTAAAATTTTCCATTTGGAATGAAAATGAAGGGGTTCCATTGGTAATAAAATCATGAGAATCCGTAGAAGAGGTACGGAATTTCCCCCGAAAATTAAGGTTTTCCGAACGAAAAGACGGGTTTTTTACAACATTTTTTGAGATAAAAGTTTTGATAAAAAACGATAGCTTGCGTAATTTTCCATTAAAAATTGTTTCGTGCACTGTCTGTGTTTGGGACCTTTCTGAAGAGAGACGCGACTGGAATTCGTATTGTAAATAAGGTTTTAGTTTTCCGTACATGTAGAATCTTCGTCAGTTGCCTTCGAAATTTATCTTCAAAATGTAAGTTTTTAGAAATAAGAGCGATATCAGAAAAATCAAAAAGAATTTTGAAGGTAATTCTATATACTACCACATGAAGTAAGTTTTAGCCGCTCCCCTATCAAACCTACCAGGCAAAAAGGCCGGGAAATTCTTTTATCACTTGTGCCCAATTATATCTCGGTCCAGCAACTTTTGTCTTAGAGTAACATTGAAACATGAAAAAACCAGACCTTAATATTAATTGCCGAAGCAAAAAAAGAAAGTTTTCTAAATTTGTTTTTTAATTTTTCTTTATTTTATTTTTACAATTGATATCAAAGTCAGGTTTTTCCATGGTTCAATATTATTTTAAGAGAAAAGTTGTTAGGCCGAGATTAAATTTGTGTAAAAAGAGTAAAAATCACTAAAAAAAGAAATCCCCACTCTTTTTGCAGAGTGGTTGTTGATGGCGATGGCTAAAAGTTGAGTCATTTGATAGAATGTAGAACTATCATCAAAGACCTTTTTAATTTTTGTGATATTCCACATTTTTCTAGAACTATTAGATTTTAAAGATAATTTCCGAATGGAACTGATCAAAATTCTGAATGCATGAAGAGCGAAAATTTTATTTCCAATACGACTTGCAATCGCGTCTCTCTGAATGGTCTCAAATGCGGAAAAAGCACAAATTACTTTTTATGGAAAATTTTGGGCGCTATCTTTTTTAATCAAAACTTTTATCTTTATCGTCAATTGTTTAGAGACATTGGAAAGAACCCATTCTTTCGGTCGGAAAACCCAAATTTGCTAGGACGATTAATATACGGATTTTCGTGACTTCATTAGCTATGGAACCGCAACTTCGCATCCCAAAAGGAAAATTTGAGTGCAAACTGATTATGAGGTTGCAAAAATATTATGCGTTAAATGACTACACTAAATATAAAACAACAGTTTTGTATAAAAAGTCTTTTGACGGATTTTCTCGCGTTTAATTACATGATTAATTATATTTTAATACCCTACATTTATAGCCTGCTTGGGACTCTATAAGAAACTAATTAAAATCAATGCACGATACTAATTAATGAATTCCATTTGCATTGGTCGGAGTAATGACAAAAATTCTAAATTTCAAGAATAATTAAGATCTGGCATTGCAACTGCAGCAACGGCAACAAGACGCATGACACTTCAGTCGGTCCGTCGCTAGAAACTTTTTAAAAAAAATCTCTATTGGCTAGTGTCAAACTCGATTGGAGCCAAAATTTAAAGTTACAACAAGAGGACTCTATTGTTGGAAGCCAAAGGGCCACGACTGCCAGACCCGTATTATATAATAGTAACAATGTCCTTCTAGCCGATTCCAACGGCGGCCGATCTTATACGAAATTATAGTGCACAAATGTACACGCAAGCACAGGCGCACTCCCTGTTA
Organism: Lamproptera curius; assembly: GCA_029286875.1. Taxonomy (NCBI): domain Eukaryota; kingdom Metazoa; phylum Arthropoda; class Insecta; order Lepidoptera; family Papilionidae; genus Lamproptera; species Lamproptera curius. The sequence continues at coordinate 818,097 of JAGSMT010000213.1, forward strand.
TTTTACTGTCATAGTCCGATGGGAAGAATAGCCGACGCGTCCGGAAAGAGATCAGGCACAGGACCGACTTTTTACATATCCATCCGACGCATGGATCATCGTACTTGCGGTTATCAGTTCGCATTGTCCTAACCAAGTAGGAAACCACAACGAAAACATGTTGATTCCCCGCAGAATTTATACCCACGGAGGCAGTATATGAAACAGTCGTAGAGCGTCAGTTGTACAAGGGAAATGCACAAGTTTTTAACCTTTTAGTTTTTTATTTTATAGGAAAGGTTCAAGTTCTAGTTTAGGTTTAGTTAATAGTGACGCCCAATATTTAAACGTCATGCGAGTTGGATATTACAGTTTCTTTACACTAATTCAAAGTTAGATTATGCCTAATTTTACTCTAGCTGGTCGTTTACTGGTATATATTCATGACAATCGTGAGTACCAAAGGTATATTGTAGATATTGTCACCCCTTTTAGTAAGTTTCATAGTGATTTTATATTAACCTTAATTGCATTTAACCATTTAAATAATTTAATGTAACGATTATTAATTACTTTAATTAGAGTTTGTGACTTAATTATTTTTAAATTAGTTTAGAATGTTTGACACTTAACTATTAATTTTAAAAAGAATAGATTTCTTTTAGATTAAGTAAGTAATATAAGTCGTAACATTGTCGGAAAATGGGCTTAAAATATAGATAAGATATAGTAGTATGTAATAGATACAAGGGAAAAGCTCATTGAAAGGAAAAACTGGGTAAAATATATTCACATTACATTAATTTATATTACGAGTCGTCTTAAAAAATAATTCTATACATTAATTAATAAATAACAGTTTAAAAAAAAATACTATATTGTTAATTAAGAACATAAGTAAATATTTCTGAATAAGATACAGTAAAATAATTTTGGACTATACGCCGTATAGTTCAAAATTAAGCTTAATATGTCATCTGATATATTTTTTTTAAATTATTTATCAAAAGAATAGTTAATTAAATACCACCGAAATGTAAATCACTAAGTGACATTGGACCAATAAAACACAATACGTCCGATGCTCCTTCATTGCTATGGGTTACTATGTTTAGATCTATTCCAAGAGTACATCACTAAACAATAGAAAGAAGAATAACGATTAATTATATTTTACAAGATGTATTTTTCGTTAAAGGAATACAACCGACACCCCCGCTGTGAGTGACCATACTCCACGCTAAACGGTCATTACTTAATGTAATTTGGTGTAAATTGAGTCGCTCGTACCTGATTTTGACATAACGTAATAATAAGGGGCGAACTATCCTAGGGGAGACCAGACTAGGGTTTGGGGGAGACATATCGCATTGGCGATACCACTGATATTGCCAACGCGCGCGTCGGTGACCACTTTCCATCAGGTGGCCCGACTGATCGTCGGCTTGCGTAGGCAATAAAAAAATAACAGGTCATCAATAAGACATCAGAGATAATGAAACATTGAAGCTCAAATATCATACATCTAGACACCGCTTCGTTGCCGTGAGTAACAATACAACGACGAGTATAATTACAACGACGTAAAGTCGTGATAATACGATGATTTAATTCAATATATGTATTATTAATTTCATGTAATATAATTAAAAAATAACAATAAAAATTAAACTGGAATTGATAAAGTTGATAAATTATAACAAAGTATTTTTTTGAAAAGGATTCGCATCTAATTTGGCCCGTCGTGCTCTATATTTACTGTATGTGACTTAGCCTGACCCTAACGCTTAGGTTTAGATAGTGCGTTCTTCTCGCCCTCGAGCTCAAAGCTTAAATATTATTAGGTATACGTTCCATCACTTCAGACGCGTTTCACTTTAAATTACGATTGTTTATAAACGAATGCCAAGCTGAATCTACGTCTTTTTGCCGTTGCTTGCAATTGCGAATCATATTAACTAGTAATGTAAAACTTTGATGCAAAATTAATGGCATTCATTGCTTACTGGTGGAGGCCCTTTTACAAGGGACCGTCTGGTTGGTACCACCGGAGCCTATTAGAGTAGACTCGAACGGAACACAGCAGTGTGAAAACACTGCTGTGTTCCGGTTCGAAGGGCACCCAGCCAGAACATTTACTGGTAAACGAGACTACACCTTGTCTCACGGTAGGCGTATGTTGGTGATAACTCTGCTTTGCCGATATCTATGGGTGTCGGTGATCACTTTTCATCATGTGACCCGACTGCTCGTCTGCCTGCGTAGGCGATAAAAAACCAATATTTCATTGTAACACGCTTTGCGCCTGACTTGAACATAGGGGCAGTACAGTCAATGAAGATTTTTACCTCACTGTCAGTTTAGACTAAAATTTTCCATTTGGAATGAAAATGGAGGTTCCATTGGTAATAAAATCCTGAGAATCCGTAGAAGAGGTAGAATTTCCCTGAAAATTAAGGTTTTCCGAACGAAAAGACGGGTTTTTTACAACATTTTTTGAGATAAAAGTTTTGATAAAAAACGATAGCTTGCGTAATTTTCCATTAAAAATTGTTTCGTGCACTGTCTGTGTTTGAGGACCTTTCTGAAGAGAGACGCGACTGGAATTCGTATTGTAAATAAGGTTTTAGTTTTCCGTACATGTATGAATCTTCGTCAGTTGCCTCGAAATTTATCTTCAAAATGTACATTTTAGAAATAAGAGCGATATCAGAAAAATCAAAAAGAATTTTGAAGGTAATTCTATATACTACCACATGAAGTAAGTTTTAGCCGCTCCCCTATCAAACCTACCAGGCAAAAAGGCCGGGAAATTCTTTTATCACTTTTGCCAAATTATATCTCGGTCCAGCAAAATTTGTCTTAGAGTAATATTGAAACATGAAAAAACCAGACCTTAATATTAATTGCCGAAGCAAAAAAAGAAAGTTTTCTAAACTTTCTTATTTTATTTTTACAATTGATATCAAAGTCTGGTTTTTCCATGGTTCAATATTATTTTAAGAGAAAAGTTGTTAGGCCGAGATTAAATTTGTGTAAAAAGAGTAAAAATCACTAAAAAAAGAAATCCCCACTCTTTTTGCAGAGTGGTTGTTGATGGCGATGGCTAAAAGTTGAGTCATTTGATAGAATGTAGAACTATCTTCAAAGACCTTTTTAATTTTTGTGATATTCCACATTTTTCTAGAACTATTAGATTTTAAAGATAATTTCCGAATGGAACTGATCAAAATTCTGAATGCATGAAGAGCGAAAATTTTATTTCCAATACGACTTGCAATCGCGTCTCTCTGAATGGTCTCAAATGCGGAAAAAGCACAAATTACTTTTTATGGAAAATTTTGGGGGCTATCTTTTTTAATCAAAACTTTTATCTTTATCGTCAATTGTTTAGAGACATTGGAAAGAACCCATTCTTTCGGTCGGAAAACCCAAATTTGCTAGGACGATTAATATACGGAATTTCGTGACTTCATTAGCTATGGAACCGCAACTTCATCCCAAAAGGAAAACTTGAGTCCAAACTGATTATGAGGTTGCAAAAATATTATGCGTTAAATGACTACACTCAAATATAAAACACAGTTTTGTATAAAAGTCTTTTGACGGATTTTCTCATGTTTAGCTACATGATTAATTATATTTTAATACCCTACATTTATAGCCTGCTTGGGACTCTATAAGAAACTAATTAAAATCAATGCACGAACTAATTAATGAATTCCATTTGCATTTGGTCGAGTAATGACAAAATTCTAAATTTCAAGAATAATTAAGATCTGGCATTGCAACTGCAGCAACGGCAACAAGACGCATGACACTTCAGTCGGTCCGTCGCTAGAAACTTTTTAAAAAAATCTCTATTGGCTAGTGTCAAACTCGATTGGAGCCAAAATTTAAAGTTACAACAAGAGGACTCCTTAGTTAAGCCAAGGCGCACGACTGCCAGACCCGTATTATATAATAGTAACAATGTCCTTCTAGCCGATTCCAACGGCGGCCGATCTAAATTATAGTGCACAAATGTACACGCAAGCACAGGCGCACTCCCTGTTTTTTTACTGTCATAGTCCGATGGGAAGAATAGCCGACGCGTCCGGAAAGAGATCAGGCACAGGACCGACTTTTTACATATCCATCCGACGCATGGATCATCGTACTTGCGGTTATCAGTTCGCATTGTCCTAACCAAGTAGGAAACCACAACGAAAACATGTTGATTCCCCGCAGAATTTATACCCACGGAGGCAGTATATGAAACAGTCGTAGAGCGTCAGTTGTACAAGGGAAATGCACAAGTTTTAACCTTTAGTTTTTATACTATGGAAAGGTTAAGTTCTAGTTTAGGGTTTAGTTAATAGTGACGCCAATATTTAAACGTCATGCGAGTTGGATATTACAGTTTCTTTGTACACTATTCAAAGTTAGATTATGCCTAATTTTACTCTAGCTGTCGTTTACGGTATATATTCATGACAATCGTGAGTACCCAAAGGTATTGTGATATTGTCACCCCCTTTTAAGTAAGTTTCATAGTGATTTTATATTAACCTTTAATTGCATTTAACCATTTAAATAATTTAATGTAACGATTATTAATTACTTTAATTAGAGTTGTGACTAATTATTTTAAATTAGTTTAGAATGTTTGAACTTAACTATTAATTTTAAAAGAATAGATTTCTTTTAGATTGAGTAAAGTAATATAAGTCGTAACATTTCGTGAAAATGGGCTTAAAATATAGATAAGATATGAGTAAGTATGTAATAGTGCATATGGGAAAGCTCATCTGAAAGGAAAACTGGTAAAATATATTCACGTTACATTAATTCATATTACGAGTCGTCTTAAAAATAATTCATACATTAATTAATAAATAACTGTTTTAAAAAAATACTATATTGTTAATTAAGAACATAAGTAAATATTTTGAATAAGATAAGTAAAATAATTTTGGACTATGACGTATGTTCAAAAATTGCTTAATATGTCATCTGATATTTTTTTTTAAATTATTTATCAAAAGAATAGTTAATTGAATACCACCGAAATGTAAATCACTAAGTGACATTGGACCAATAAAACACAATACGTCCGATGCTCCTTTATTGTTATAGGTTACTATGTTTAGATCTATTCCAAGAGTACATCACTAAACAATAGAAGAAGAATAACGAATTAATTATATTTACAAAGATGTATTTTTCGTTAAAGGAATACAACTAACATTTCCCCGCTGTGAGTGACCATACTCCACGCTAAACGGTCATTACTTAATGTAATTTGGTGTAAATTGAGTCGCTCACCTGATTTTGACATAACGTCAATAATAAGGCGAACTATCCAGGGGAGACCAGACTAGGGTTTGGGGAGACATATCGCATTGCGATACTCATTGATATTGCCAACGCGCGCGTCGGTGATCCACTTTCCATCAGGTGGCCTGACTGATGTCGTGCGTAGTAACAAAAACAATAACAGGTCATCAATAAGATTATCGGAGATACAAGAGCATTGACTCAAATATCATACATCTAGACACCGCTTCGCTTGCCGTGAGAACAATACAACGACGAGTATAATTACAACGACGCAAAGTCGTGATAATACGATGATTTAATTCAATATATGTATTATTAATTTCATTAATATAATTAAAAATAACAATAAAAATTAAACTAAATTGATAAAGTTGATAAATTATAACAAAGTATTTTTTGAAAAGGATCTGCATCTAATTTGGACCGTCGTGCTCCATATTTACTGTATGTGACTTTAGCCTGACCCTAACGCTTAGGTTTAGATAGTGCATATCTAGCTCTCGCCTCGAGCCAAAGCTTAAATATTATTAGGTATACGTTCTCACTTCAGACGCAGTTTCACTTTAAATTACGATTGTTTTATAAACTGAATGCAAGCGAATCTACGTCTTTTTGCCGTTGCGCAATTGTGAATCATATTAACTTATAATGTAAAGACTTTGATGCAAAAATTAAATGGTACATTCATTGCTTACTGGTGGAGGCCCTTTCAAGGGACGTCTGTTGTACACTGCGTGCTATTAGAGCAGATTCGAACCGGAACACAGCAGTGTGAAAACACCTGCTGTGTTCCGTTCGAAGGGCACTCGTACAGAACATTTACATGGTAAACGAGACTACACACCCATGTCTACGGTAGGCAGCATGTTGGTGATAACCTGCTTTGCCGATATCTGCGAGGTCGGTGATCACTTTTCATCATGTGACCCGACTGCTCGTCATCATCGTGAGGCGATAAAAACCAATATTTCATTGTAACACGCTTGCGCCTGACTTGCAACAAGTACAGTCAATGAAGATTTTTACCTCACTGTCAGTTTAGACTAAAATTTTCATTTAGAATGAAAATGAAGGGTTCCATTGGTAAGTAAAATCATGAGAATCCGTAGAAGAGTGTACGAATTTCCCCTGAAAATTAAGGGTTTTCCGAACGAAAAGACGGGTTTTTACAATATTTTTGAGATAAAGTTTGATAAAAACGATAGCTGCGTAATTTTCCATTAAAATTGTTTCGCTATCTGTCTGTGTTTGGACCTTTTGAAGAGAGACGCGACTAGAATTGTATTGTGCAATAGGTTTTAGTTTTCCGTACATGAATTTGTCGTCAGTTGCTCGGATAATCTTATCTTCAAAATGTAATTTTTAGAAATAAGACTGATATCAGAAAAATCAAAAGAATTTTGAAGGTAATTCTATATCACACATGAAGTAAAGTTTTAGCTGTCCCTATCAAACCTACCAGGAACAAAGGCAGGGAAATTCTTATCACTTTTGTTAAATTATATCTCGTTCAGCAAAATTCTGTCTTAGAGTAATGTTGAACATGCAAAACGACCTATATTAATGTGAGCAAAAAGAAAGTTTTCTAAACTTTCTTATTTTATTTTACAATTGATATCAAAGTCAGGTTTTTCCATGGTTCAATATTGACTTTAGAGAAAAGTTGTTAGGCCGAGATTAGAATTTGTAAAAGAGTAAAAATCACTAAAAGAAATCTCATCTTTTGGCAGAGTGGTTGTTGATGGCTATGCTAAAAAGTTGAGTCATTTGATAGAATGTAGAACTATCTTCAAAGACCTTTTTAATTTTTGTGATATTCCACATTTTTCTAGAACTATTAGATTTTAAAGATAATTTCCGAATGGAACTGATCAAAATTCTGAATGCATGAAGAGCGAAAATTTTATTTCCAATACGACTTGCAATCGCGTCTCTCTGAATGGTCTCAAATGCGGAAAAAGCGCAAATTACTTTTTATGGAAAATTTTGGCGCTATCTTTTAAGCAAAACTTTTATCTTTATCGTCAATGTTTAGAGACATTGAAAGAACCCATTCTTTGGTCGAAAACCAAATTTGTAGGACGATTAATATACGGATTTTCGTGACTTCATGCTATGGAACCGCAACTTCGCATCCCAAAGGAAAATTTGAGTCAAACTGATTATGAGGTTGCAAAAATATTATGCGTTAAATGACTACATAAATATAAAACAACAGTTTTTAAAAAAGTCTTTTGACGGATTTTCTCGCGTTTAACTACATGATTAATTATATTTTAATACCTACATTTATAGCCTGCTTGGGACTTATAAGAAACTAATTAAAATCAATGCACGAAACTAATTAATGAATTCCATTTACTTGTTGATTGGCATTGCACCAGCAACGCAACAAGACGCATGACACTTCAGTCGGTCCGTCGTCTAGAAACTTTAAAAATTCTTATTACTAGTGTCAAACTCAATTGGAGCCAAAATTTAAAGTTACGATAAGAGGACTTATTGTTGGAAAGCCAAAGCCGACGTACTCGTACATGTCCAACAGTCAGCCCGATCTTATAGAAATTATAGTGCAAATGTCACCAAGCATGCACCTCCTGTTTTTACTGTCTAGTCGAGTGCACAAATAGAGAGTCAAAAGATACAGGCGACTATATCATGTGTTGAATTAGTTATAGTTGCATTCAACAATTTGAAACCACAGAACTATGTTATTCAGTATATACCTAATAGGTTATAGAAACATGTAGATCAGTTTGAAAGGAATATTTGACAAGATCTTAACTTTAGTTTTGATACTATAGAAGAGTCATTCTAGTTTAGGTAAGTTAATATACTTCATATGTTTAAAGTCAACATGTTGATATTACAGTTTCTCAAAAAAATAGCTAATTTTATTAGAGATACATGGTAATATTTGCAATCAGATACAAGGTAAAATTATACCCTTTAGTAAAGTCTGGGTAATTATATAACCTTAACTTGATTTAACATTTAAATATTTATGTAACGAATAGTCTAATTAAATAATTTGACAATATTAATCGTTTAGAATTGACATAACATATTTAAAAAATATGATTCTTTAGTTAAGTAATATATGTCTATCAAAATTTCTAAATAGAAGAAGATATAAGATAATTATTTGTACAAGGACTCGTTAAGAAAAAACTGGAAACATATTCACTGCATAATCTACATAGTCGTTAAAAATAATTTTTTAATTAAATACAGCTAAAATACTATTTAATTAAGAATATAAGTAAATATTCTAGGGCAGATAGTTATAGAATACATTTTGATTCCTACCTGTAAGACTAATTAAGTTAACATATGCATTAAAAAATACAAGAGTATGATTAATTAATATTCACAAAGTAAATCTAAGTGACATTGACATGCATTCCAATACGTCTGTCCTATTGCTGCAGTTACTATGTTTAATTCTATCGCTAAAGTCATACTTAAATGAAAGGTAACGAAAATTATATTTTACAAGATGTATTTTTCGTTAAAGGAATACAACCGACACCCCCGCTGTGAGTGACCATACTCCACGCTAAACGGTCATTACTTAATGTAATTTGGTGTAAATTGAGTCGCTCGTACCTGATTTTGACATAACGTAATAATAAGGGGCGGACTATCCTAGGGGAGACCAGACTAGGGTTTGGGGGAGACACACTTTTTGTTTTTCCCCTAGCCCCATGTAAAGAACTTTTAAAGGGTTAAACATATGATTAACAAACATACAAGGGAGGGGTATATATAGGAGGGGGGCCCTTATGTATTTCAAAATAAAGTAAAATGTCGAATTAAGTCGACATGAAATTTTGCTTCCCTAATATTTTTGAACTGTACACTATTCTGTACAATATTACTTGAAAGTTCAATAAGGTAACTGTCGACTTAAATAAACACATCGAAAATACGATTAAATAAAAAATGTGAAACATTTTTTAGACGTGCAAAGAGAAAATACATTTATTAAATATCTGTCTTCTTAACTTTTTCTGAAAAACTGATTAAAGTAATTTTGAAACCACTATCAGTAACTTTTTTTTACAATTAAATTTTATACTGAATACACCTATTTGAAATAATATCAGATTATGTAAATAAAATTACTTCTTGCGGCTTAATCAAAATGTGTTTTTTTTAAACGTATCTGGAGCCATTAACATACTTTTTTTTACAAAGGACCATTTCTTTTTGGTGCAATTATAGCCCAATTAACAGGCGTAGGGATATGACGACCCCATCGCCCGCCGAGGTAAGTTCGGCGCAATCAGTCGGCACTATACCTGGGCCTAATAATAAGACATGGAATAAACTCAAACAAAATCTAATGTCAAGCTCAGTTGGGGCCAACATTCTGCCACTCTTTTTGAGTAAACATGGCCGCAATCGGCCAATAGTAACGCGTTCGCTTCTGTCGCCACTACTGTTTGATGTTAGAATTTGTTTGCATTTATTCTGTATCTCAATAGGCTATCTAGGTATCCGCAGTGCATTTGGAGACCATGGGTCTGTTAGTTCTTTAGTTCACAATATACGTTCCCATTTCTTAGATTGGTGACAACTGATCTAGCATTTATTTTTATTTTATTAATTTAACTTTCATTTATTATAGAGTAACTTAACGTAACTTAAAGTAACTTAACGTGAGGGAAAAGTGTAGAACGTTTATTATTTCTAAATATGTAAATGTATTTCGTGTAGTGTGCCACTTACATGTTAGAATATTTCAAATACAATTTGCATATGATTGTGTGTAGTTTTGTTTTATGATTTTATGTGTGATTAAGAATAATTTCGCTGTCTAAGGTCGAGCGGTGTTTACATTTACGATGGACAAACAAAACTTTGTTATAGGTGGTGGGTCTCCCTTTACAGGGGACCATCTTGGGAAGTACCACTGCGATGCTGTGTAAAAAACTGGGGTAAAAGAGACTTAACATCTCATGTCTCAGTGGGGCAAAGGAATTCAGTGACGTCGTGTGCTGCATTTCTTATGGGCAGGGTGTATCTCATACCATCAGAAACGTCCAGCTAGTCTCATCATTGCAATCAATTAAAAAAAGCAGAGGGTCGGTTTCGTTCCTATTATCTTTAAGTTCACGTTACGATGCTCGTGTCATTCGGTGATGTTGTATATTTTCATTGCTCTGAGTTAATTACTATCTTAAGACGGGTAATTTTTCTCAAGCATTATCTCAGATATTGGATAGTCTGTCTATATAGTGCAAAAGTGAAACGAACATAAATAATCGCAATTGTTCCAGCGTTAACTTTAATGTTTTTTATTATATTGTACACTTCAGACTTGAAAGGAAAGAGCAGCACAATAAAGACGCACACATACTTAAGCGTGTTGTGGGAAAAAAGTTTCGCTCTTTGTCCTGATATTGCATGCACCTGCACTTTTAGCGCTCCCCTCATGTATGGGCGTTGTCACAACTCACCCCACATTATGAAAGGATTGCCCTTTAAATAAACCAAGCTAAAATAAATTCAATATATGCATGCCCAATTTAAAGAACTATGTGGATGGTATTTCACACTTAAAAATATTTTTTTTAGATATAAACCGCGAATTAGTAGATTTGTGATAATATCAAAGCATATTATTTGCATTTCAGTGGCATTTAGATTTGGTCTTCGGTGCGGGCTGCTATAAAAAAGTTACGTTATGAGTATTAGTTTAAATGTGTACGTGCAATCGCAACCAGGCTACTGGATGGGCAGCGCGTTACACTAACCATCGTATAAGCGTCCTTTTCCACTGATCTCTTTAATCAATTTCTATTTTTATTCCATCTTTTACCCATGAATGAGGAAGGAATGAACAACATGCACCCATTATTCGTCCCTGACGCTGCTCTTTACCTTTTTCTCTTTAGCTTTCCTTCCCTATTTTGGTGTAACCCAGCTCTTTGATATTTAAACGTTGATATTAACTATTCTACCTTTCATTTTTATATACTTCTTAATATATTTCCAATCTATCGATAGTGCCGTTCAATGCGCATTCAATGTTTTAGGCTACAGACAGCCAAGCTCAGCTTTAAAACTTTCCGTAATTGGGTCGTGCCCCAACAAGGATTTTTAAGAATGTAAAGACTATGTTTTACTAGTGGCGCAATTTACAATGAACTGAATCAGTGTCGGACAAATTCAGTGTGGTTTCAATCACCATCATTAACCTGTGTTTGACTGTGTTAGCCGTCTCCAATATTAGCAGCATCCTATGCCCGTATAGGTTCATGTCTACATGATAAACTCGTAGCTGGTCCACCAATGTGGAGGGATGCGGTATACTGACCGTCCTATATAGATGCTATGCCATGCCCGTATGATTACATTTTACGATTTTCACTAACAACTTTGTATTAAATTATGTACACCGGCACCGCTTTAAAGTCCGCGTGTGTTGAGTTTTCCGGCGTTAGGGTGCTGCCATTAGGATTCCTTAGGAGCATTTCTTCTCGTTGTTTGGAGGATTTAAGGATGACTCGATAAATTTTGCCCCATATACTCTCTCACATGGTTCTTTCTTTGAGTGGTTGGCTGAATTGTATTTTGAAGAACTCAAATAGATGTTTGTCCTCTTGATCCGATGGTATTTCTAGAACCGGGATCTTGAGTCATGAGTTCTTCTCTTTGAACCACTCTAGCATATGCAGAGGGTCCAGGTGGTGAACTTCGTATTTGGCCCTTTTGATCTTCAATATCAGGAGCATCCTATGCCAGTATGGGACTATGTCGAAGTGGTAAAGCCGCAGCTAATCCACCAATGGGGTCCCTCCCCGCCACCGCTTTAAAGTCTGCGTGTAATGCGACGATGTAATACATAAAACTAGGCACTTTTAAGTTAAGCTTACTATGGCATCATCTGAGCCCTGGTTAACAGTAATACGGCAAATTTTAAAAGACATAAGTGTAAACCGCCCTGTATTTAGTAGTATGAGAAATGTTCTCTACCTTTTAAGACGATGCCCCATTGTATTAATTTTTTGTAATTATGAAAAAAAGGTGTTACTATTCTATTTGTATTTAAATAATATGTTTTTGACAAAAGTATTACAAGAAACACGTATTGTCATAGTTTATTACTCCAAATATCTTTTAGCATTTAAGTCATGCGTCAGTTGCGATTCACATATGTCTACAAAAAAATATATCTTCTTTGTGATTGTAATTTTGTTTGCATTGAATCTGTAATTTATATCGGTAGTTTATATTATTGCTCAATTTAATATAGTAACATATAAAGCATAATTAGCACTCTAACTAGTTATTTAAGATCGTAGTTTTAAGTTAATTTGTATTAAATATTTTGTTTGCAAAAATGCAAAAGTCTGTTTCAGCTCTAGTTTTATATTCCTTGATAACACATTAAACATTACATAACATTTAATTTCGCTCCAGTACCATGTTAAATATAAAATTGTAAAATTTATATATATTTTGGATATTATACATAGTTTCGAATGTCTTAATTTTAATATCATTGTTTATATTTTCTTTTTGTAAACACCAAAACTTGATGCAAAAAGCTAAGATTCGGACTAAAACCCTGTTTTCTCCTAAATATTACTGTAGCAGCAAGCGTTGTACGAAAGTGAGATGAACAGGTCTCGACATACCTACAGAAATCCTCTAGAAGAAGCCTAAAACCAACATGGACAACACAAAACATAACAAGGGAACACTACGAAAATGATCATTTTATAGAACAACAGCTCACTGAATTGTAGCTACATATAACTTTAAAAACATAATCAACTTAATTCAATCCTCTCAAATTTGGACAGTGCAACAAGCTCATTTAAAGCTTACTGGCTTGCACTTAGCTTGTGTGATGTAGAAAAAGAAAAATTAATGAACGTCAAGAACGACCGAATCATACAGTGATGAATGAAACTTGGAATGTTGACAATCTTGTATCAACCACCATGGAACGGATGGAGGATAAGTAGTTGTATATATTCTTTAAGATGTACGAATTCCGTGCAAAAGCTATTTGTATTATAGTAGCTAATACGCATAACTTCGCAAACATGAAGATGAATCATCTTCGTTTTTGAAAATGGTTAAATATATATCTACAAGTTCTTCGTAGAACTAACTATTCTGCTTTATATATAAGTGAGGTTAATCAGTGAATCTCACGAAGAGTGATATTTAATAGCTGCGAAACGTACAGCGGCGACACTGAAACCCACCATTACGACAAGACTCTAGTTTTGATGGCGATAAAGATTCGTTGATGGTAACCGAGGATGGTTAGAAGCGATAGTTACCGTCCGAGCAGTGACCGATTATGGACCGAGTTATGGAAACTGTACTCAATATTACGGTCATGAATAAAAGCTAATGAATTTTGTCTGTAATGCAAAATATAAGAAGCAATTCATCCCTTAAATAATGTCAATATTCATATAGTTTATTAGAAAGGAACTTGTCATATTTATGTACTGAACAACTGCCAGTTGTTACTGGTTTTAAACTGTAGAAAGACTTGCATAAAAAGTAACAGACCAGTAATAGACCGGAAGAGATCCTATCTATAAATATCATCACGAAGCATATTACACCTTTTCTTGAAGCAGATCTTTCAAAGCCCTAACCAGCTCTGATTATTTTCCAAATGAATTTGAATCTAAATGATGAAATGGCTGAGGATAAATATATTCAATGTAGTGTTTATTACATGTAAGTCCTTTATATAATTGTTCTTAACTATTGTCCTTAACTTAAGTAAATAATTTGAATGAAGTCTACACTTTTATCCTCAGGAGATCTACAATCAGCCTGCTGCATTTGTCACGTATCCGGTTAAGAGAGACCTAGTGCCATCCAGGTAAATATAACGTGGAAAGCTGTTTTCTTGCATTATATTCAAATTCATAAGCTTCATTTTAGTAATATTGGCCTTAATATCAAACCTCTTTTTATGTTTATTACAGGTAAAATGCAGTAGAACGATCACCTTTTAAGCTGTTGAGAAATTGCTGGGAATAACAACTGAGGAATTATATAGCAAGAACATGGAGAGTCAAAAAATCATGAGACTGCAAGAAACATTAAAGGAAGTCTCCGTCCTTGGTTCGGGCTTGAAGCATGTTACATGATTGGGAGTCATGTGAAATTATTATTTCGGAAACCAAGATTGCCACTTCTGCACTTTCAGCTGAATAACGAAGTCATATAGACCGCGTTTTAACAAACAATTACTGTATTGTCCTATTCCAAATAAACTTTTATCACCTATTAAAGGAAACTGATAAGGATATCTCTCGTTGTTAAAATTTCTCCGATAACCGTTGTAATTGCAATGCAGTGGGGTTAGGATTTATACCTTTAATTGTAGCGTTACACAGGTATACTATGTAATTCAGCTATGCAACAAGTAGACATATATTTTTAGCACCACACGTAAATAATTGTAACACTGTAATAGTTAAAACGAACAAATGGTCTAAAATGATAGGAGCGAAAAATGTTAACATGAAGGAATTGAGACAAGAAAGGTGTAATAGCAGGCTGATATTAGTATAAGGCTAGCATTAGGAAATAATAATACTAACAAGGGTGAATAGTGTGCTATTGATTGTAATGCTTTATATGGTAACATTGTATATAAGATATATGTATACAATCCTTTAACCGTAGTTTCTCTATTGTATTAATTATTTTTAGCTCCTAAATTTAGATTTAAAACTTTAAATTATATAAAACACGGGTTAGAAATAACATATAAACTTAATAACAGGGTTTCATGTGTAACAAAGTCTGATTTCTTAAATTATTACGATGTATCTTTAGTGTATCTTTTGTATCATCCATATAAATTTCAACACATAAAACTTGTAACATTATAAACATTATGAAAACCGTGTTTCAATGGAAATTTTAGCAGTTTTTTTTTTTACGTTGAACCCAGATCTTCTAATTATTAAAACAGAATGAGACTTCCGAAAGAACTTACATACACAACAAACATTTCTTCATAATCGCTTTATATGACGCAGTATATCCGAAATATATAAAACCTAGATATCTTTTAAACAAACTGTAAAAGCGACAAAGTTTCAAGTATTCTTTTTATTAGACAGTTGAAATAGTAAGTCATCATGGGCCGTTTCAATAAAACGAATGCCTCTTTTGGAGGGCTTGTATATAATAAAACGTTCAAGAATTTGTCTTTTTGTTGTATATGAACTATTCACCATAAAAAAATATAAATGATTATTGTTTATAATTATAAATATTATTAAAAAATATAATTTATCATCAATTATAGTAAATAATTTACCGCTAAAATATGAGTGTGGATACTTAAAAACCGATATAAAATTTAAATAATATGATGACATCATTTTGTTTCTTATTATATAATCATGACATTAAATTTTAGAAAAAATATATATATTCAATACTTACCTACATGACAGGGAAACTATTATGGCCTTCCAAGCCAAATAATAAAATAAAAGGCAGTAAACACGGAACAACGTGGATTTTTTCGATCGACAAATTTATAGGTTGTCACCAATGTAGTAGTAAGCAACATAAAGGACCAACAGTATATATAGGAACAATAGTTATAGAAGATACCGATGACGGAGTATTAATTATATATATATATATATATATATACACATATTATTACTATAGCAACCGGGCAGCCTGGTCGCCGTCCAGTGAAGAGCTCAAAAGGCTGTAGGCTTTTGGTACCGTGGTAGAGCGACCAGCCAATTCGCTCCGACCGATACCTAAGGCGACGGTCCGGGTGGTATAATACATCCAGACGGAAGAGGCTTTTAAAGGCTTCCGCCCCGTCTCGCCGAAAGCTGCTATATTCGTTACTGCGCCCCTGGCAAAAGCGACATCATAAAGAAGAAATCTTTGTGTATCCCTCTCTCTCCTCATTTTTTATCTAAAAATTTGATCTATCGCTATACTCATTCATCATATTCATAATAATTTAAAAAAATGTTTTTGATTAAATTGCGCAGTGGAAACAATGTGTGTTTTTAGTCTGAGTTGAAGTGATAAACTCGTAAATTAAGTTAAGAAGTAAGCGTTACAAGCGGTACTTGTAGTTACGATCATATCAGTCGGGGAAAGTTTTATAATTTATAACATTGTCTCACTTTACGTGTATGTAGCATTCAAAAAATTAACTAACGCGAATAACGCTCCTAAAGCTGTTAGTATGGCATGGAATAACTCTCAGCGCTATGCCGTCATTTTTTAGCGACTTGTAAACGTTATTCTCGTTGGGTCATTTCACAGGTAATATTTTTCTACGGGTTTGAAATCTATAAAGAGATCATTTAAATTATCATAATATTATTCCCATTACGACGTACGACCAAGTATTGCAAAACATGTATCTTTATACCACATTTCATTCAAATTCAAATATCTTTATTCATTTAGAAGCCTAAACTTGCTTATTGATTGTAAAACACGTTACCACCGGTACCAAATAGAACGCTTCAGATGTCAGAAGAACCGGCGAAAGAAACTCATCGGGCTATTATTTTTTATGTCATCTTTTAAAAACTTACATTCCCTTTCTTAGAATATATCTATATACAAATTTACCTACTTCTAGAAAGTAGTAGAAGTAACAAGCGGACAATGAGACATGTAGAGCTTTGCCTACTTGATTGCGAAACGGTTAAATTCACTATCACTTTGTTATTGCTGGTAATGGAAATCTTTTACCCGACGCTGTAAGAATTTCAGTCGTGGCTCAAACCTCACGTACTGCATTCAAAAAAGTAATAGTCTGAGTTTAATATAAATAAAATATGATGTCAAACTCCTATGGTACCCTAATGAACATACAATAAAACATACAGTACTAGAGATAATTCATATAGTTCTATAGAGAAATTAGTGGGATACATAAGTACTGAAATGCAGACATGATAAATCAATAATTCGCGCATGCGCAGTAACACTGCAAGGGGTCACAGACAGTCAGAGACAGCTAGACTGTCTGAAGCGACTTCTGAGTGATACTGCTTCTCAAAATATCTATTACAATATTCTTTTGTTGAAGTAAGATTAAAGAACAAATAACGTTAGTTCTAATAACTCCCTTAAAAATATGAAAATTCTCTTTAAAAATAACTGTCTGCATAGATTCTGGTTAAAAATGGTTTAAATGGAATGGACCTTGGTTTTTAATAAAATTTACTTCGAGTTAAAAACGGAATATCATTTGCAAAGCAGTTACAACGAATTTTTTATACAACCATTTTTTGACATTTCGAATATATAAAAATATGAGGCCGTGAATTTCGTTTATATTCTGGTCAATTATACTTGGTAATAGACGTGGATGTATATACAAAATTTATTTTCATTAGATGTTTTGTTGCTGAGTTACAAGCTTCCTAAAATGATTTAGCAATGGATTCATAATATAGCTACGAGCATTTACTAAGCAATTAAATTTAAGAGCACACAAGCTGAAATACTACGCTATCAATATTTAATTTCTTAATTCTTAGATGAAATATTTAAGAATTAATGACTTTTGTTAATAATATATAATTAACAATGTAAATATGCACGTTTGCTATGAAACAACTTTGCAAAACAGTAATTTCAAACTCAGAATTGCGGTTTCCGTTGCAGCTCTCCATTTTAAAAACAGATTCTATTTTGTTTATGTATTTTACTACAAACAAGACTTTAAGAAAGACGCGCTGTTACACTTTAAAAGTATAGTGGTACCGGCGGTAGGTGACCTTTTTACAGGGGATCGTCTGGGCGGGTACCACCGCGGTGCGTATATCTACCGCAAAGCAGTAGTGTGAAAACACTACTGTGTTCCGCTTTGAAGGGCACCGTAGCCAGCGAATTTACTGGGTGAACGAGACTTAACATCCTATGTCTCACTGTAGGCAGCGCTTTGGTGATACCTGTATTGCCAATGTCTATGGGCGTCGGTGACCACTTTCTATCAGGTGGCCCCGACTGCTCGTCTGACTGCGTATGTGATAAAAAAAAAGTTTAAAAGTAAAATCACAACATTTTCGTGAAAACTGTTTTAATTTTGTAAAGTAAAACCGCAAGAGGTCAATCTATTGGCGTCTAAGTTTTAGGTTTTATTAAAATATTATTAGCGTAACACTTCAGCTTCTTTGCTCATAAATTCGATTGCTTAGTAAGCGCTCATAGCTATGTGTATGTACTCTATGTGCTCTAAGTTTTTAACTATTGGATATTGCGTTTCCATTTTTCTTGTGAAGTATAAATACATTCGAAGGTTTAATTTAAGCAAAAAATAAAGAAAATCGAATTTGATTTGAAATTTTCACTTCCAGTTTACTATACTACCAAAAAAAAATTAATTTAGAACTCGACAATTATGATCGGGAAACAATTTCGTCCGTTTGTTCTGGTTATCTCTGGAATTAACGAGACTTAAAAATAACTGAAGTAACTGATCTTCCCAGTTTGGATACGTTTTTTTTTAAATATATATTTTTTATGTTTTGCTACGCGGACTAAATCGCAAAAGGGAACAGTCAGAATTTCAATATTTTTTTGTGTCATGGAGAATAATTCATATTTTACCATAATTACTTATAACTTATTCTATTATTATCTGACATATAAACTTTTGTAGTTAAGTCAATGATTTTTTTTATTTTTAAACAAAGTCATATGTTCGACTTTAAATTCGAACTGTTTTGAAGTTCTCAACGTAAATTACTTATTACTTATTAGACATTATGACTTGTTATGCTTTAAATAGTTGTAGGAGAAGCGAAGGTAATACGAACCGTATTACCTTCGCTTCCCCTTACTTAAGGGATAACCGATGTCAAACAAAAAATAATATGTTTATTTTTCTTATTCTGTTATTATATGATTGAGCATTTATTAATTTTACTTATTGTTAAAGAACGCTTGAACGCTAAGAAAACTAAAATATTTAAATAAAATTTTAATAATAAAACCTATAAAACAAAAAATAATAAAAATATGTTTAAATATAAGGTCATAAATAAACTGAAATTTAAATAATAAATAAATAACACAAAGTAAACCGTGGTCATGGAATTTATGTGAAATGTATAGTTTTAATTAAAATACAAAACTAAATATATTCAAGAGTTAAAAACAATGTCATACGAAAAATATTTTTCTTAAATTAAATCAATGACCTAAATTTATGGCATTAAAATAATTATAGTACTTGAAATTATATAAAACCTTATCTTATAGCGGTGATTAACTAGTAGTGTGAACACAAAATTTTGAAACAAAACGCCTTGAATTAAGTGCAATGAACACATTGTAGTGTAGCTGTCGTTCAAAAGTGCGAAACATACGGAACATACGAGGAACGATCTGCATTCATGAGTAACGTTTCGCATTTTGATACTATAGTAACGAATACCGTATACGGTTTCAAAAAAAAGTGGTTCTAAAGCAAAAAAGTGGTCAAAACTTAACAAACAAAATACACTTAAAGACAATTAGCCGTAAATAGTTTTTTTATGGCGTATCTGCACGCCACTAGTGAGCGGTGTAACAGGTTGCACTTGTGTTCGCAATTAGTAGGTTCACTATAATAAAAGTTAAAAAAATCAGTAGTGTTACTAATGAATTTATGCACGCGACCACACTAATTTACCGCCACACTATCACATGTATAAAGCCTAACGTCTCAACCAACCCCTGTTGGATTCGGGCCAACGACTTCCGGTTTGTAAAGCAAGAGCCAATGCCAATAGCCACGGAAGCGGTCACGCGAAACGTTATATAGTTCACGTGACTAGTAACCGCCTACTGGGCCAGTAAACGAATAAGCTTCCGACGTTAAGCCATAAATTGTCGCCGTTTTTTCTAGATCCATTAACACAAGTGCAACCTGTAACACCGCCCACGGGGGGCGTTACTACGCAAAATACCGGTTTAGATGTCTCCTACCCTTATGGCCGCATTGTCGGTTCAGTTCTCGCTCATAACGCATGTGTTCCTCTTTAATGTCTTAGAAAAATGCGATGTAATACCTGTTAATGTAATGAAAATTTAGGTTTTTTTTTTAAATATTTACCGTTCAGCACTGTTAGTAAAAAATGAAATGGTTAAAGCCGTTTTACTTATAAAATATATTTAAGTGCCGCTTGGCGCAGTGATTAGTGACCCTGACTTTTGCGACAAAGGGTTTGGGTTCGATTCCTGCCTTAGGAAAAATGTTAAGTAATGAAGAGAGAGTTTTTATCGTGTCTCTGTACAATACGTATTAATTTACTAAATAAAAGTTAGTTTTAGGGGAGGTTGGGCCTGTTTTGAAGGGACTCTCTGGGAGAGTACCTCCGCGGTGCCTATTTCTGCCGCAAATCAGTAATGGGTAAGCAGTTCTGTGCTCCCGTATGAAGGGCACTGTTGTCAGCGTAATAATTGGGTAAATAATAATAATATTTCTGGACGAATTACGCAACATCATCTAGTCCCTAACTAATCAGTAATAACTAATAATAAAACAACGCTATGTTCAATGGAATTTCTATGGAATATTAGATAACTGTTTGACCTGATGACCTTGCCACTAAAGATACAAACACCCAAACACGAGAAAAAAACCTTGTTCATCACACAACATTTTTCCCGGGGTGGGAATCCCACACACACTGGCCCACACCACTAAGAGTCAGGGTCGCTAACAACTACACCAAGTAAGTCGTCAAATGAGATATAACATCTCATGTCTCAAGGCCTTAAGTGGATTTGTAGCGTCTGACGCCGGTTATCCTATCGGCATGGCAGTTATCACTACAAAAAAAACGTTAGTGTGTTAACGGTCATAACAATGCAAATGAGTTTTTAAATCATTACACACTGGTAATCAATTAATGCATCTCATTCCAGGCATCACTTTATAAAATGACATTTCTGTACTTGAAATATATCTTGAAATATATATGAATGGAATAATTCCATCGTAAAATATGTTGAAATAAATAGTATCTATGTGTTTCTTTTGCCGATTCTACTCAAGTCAGAAACGTACTATACCGAATCATTGGTTGATTCCTTTCAGCAGTGGCCAGCTAGCATTATTCATAATTCGCCATCAATAAGCAAGTGTAATGGTTCTATGTTCATATTCTTCTTTCCAGCTATAACAAATATCACCTTAAATCACCATAAGAACTGTACTAGCTTAGAAGCTGTAGAAGCTGTGTAAACCAGTCTCGCAAGTATACCGTAAAAAGGCTTAAGCATAATTCGGAGGCCATAGCGTGATAAGCTCAAATCATTATAAAGAGCTGAAAACAACGATAACACAAAGTTCTTATTACGCTGGTACAATGATTCGAACCCGCAACTTCCTGTTAGAAAATTAAAGCCTAATAATGCTTGGTATTGAACTTGTACGATAGTTAAAGTTCGTGTATATTATAAAACTGTAGCAGTAATTTTAAAATACGAATTAGTTATAAAGAGAAGTTGTAAAATACGTAAGGATCTTAGAGTTATTACTTTTATGAATTATTAAGTTATTATTGTATAGGAATAGTATTTAAATACATAGTAATCAAAGGTGCGAAATAAAATGTCTAAAAAAGTAAAATATATAACAATTTTTATAACAAAATTTATATCGAAATAAGAAAGTTTAGCGTAGGTAGCGAAAGTAAGAGTAAAACAATTCAGATTTTAATATCTTTATTTTTACAAGTTTACAATTTGTATTGTAATTTAATTTTTAACGATACAAGTTTTATACTTAATGATTTTAAAACACGCTACCACCGGTTTTTACTGCCTCCGTAGCCTAGTGGTATAGGCGTGTGGCTAAGAAATCGGAGGTCGTGGGTTCGAATCCTGCGGGGACTCAACAAATTTTCATTGTTGTTTCCTAGTTGGTTGGGGCAATTTGGGCCGATCACCCAATTGTCTGAAAAGTAAGATGATCCATGCGTCGGATGGGCATGTAAAGTCAGTCCACCCACCAACCCGCATTGGACCAGCGTGGTGGGATACGGTCGAAAACCTCTAATGGATAGGGGTGTATTAGGGGAGGCCTATGTCCAGCAGTGGACTATCACGGGCTGATGATGATGAGAGTGCCACCGGTTAGAAATTGGACCTCTCTTATCTTAGAAAAACCGGCAAAAGAAACATCTGGATCTCTGTAATCAAAAAACAGATATAATCATATATAATTAGTAACTTAAAACATAAAAACCTGTAGCAAGCGTTCCATTACCAGCTTGTGTTAGTTAAACGTGACATATAATGGCTCAAGTCAGTGCTCACACTTGTGGGGTCTTACGCTTTAATTCGGCAATGGAATAGGACTTACCACCAGGTGAACGTCTGTTTTGTCTCGTTACTACACTTAAAAAATCAAAGGAAAGACGTGCCATGCTCTGCATTTTAGCATCTGATTCCTCCATAATATGGTCTCAAAAGCCAAGCCGGTTTTGCACCCTAGATCGAGTTGTACGGATTTAAAATTTGCTTAATAACGACTGTCTGGCTTTCACCCCTGTGCTATAGAAAGTCTATTGAAAGGCTGTATAATTTTAACTTGTCGGTCAATTATAAATAAATACACATATATCTGATGTTATGGAAAGAGATAATATGATTATTTAGAAAGTTTCTTTTTATCTTAACGTCTTATAAAAATCTCCACATTTAATTTAATGCTAAATATCTATAATAAATGCTATTTGGGACAAGTAGTTATATATGAGTTTGACTTAGCACTATTTAATGGAATAGTATAATTATGTAATACACCTAACATTACAGTATATTACAATTAACTAGTTGTATAAATCATTGCCTTGATGCCAAACAAATGTTTTAGTTAGGCGTTCCAAGAAAAGAAAGCGTTACCTAAAAGTTAATTAAAGTTCCGCAAGCTGAGCCCAGCCGGGACGTAGCAATATAGCTATTAAATGAACCCCTCAAATCGCGCAGTCTTTATTGAGATCTCGTACGAAGTAATCGCGTTGCCCCTGAACGCACCCGTGCGGATAAAGTGCATTTATTTCTAAAAGCGATTAGATTTTAACCTAAATAGCATAAGCATTTATTTGTACATTTATCAATTTAAGTATAGTGTTAAAACAAAGGTTTCAAATTGAGTTATTAAGGTTGTGCGATACATCGAAAACAATGTTAAGTACGCTTCAATCGATAGTTCGCGCAGGCGCTATGGCTCTCAAAGGGCAAGCGGGAAGTTGAAGCTTTAAGTATTATTATTTGTTAAATTTTTTGAACGCTTTCATTTCAACACATTAAATGTGCTAAATTGACGATTATTTTTAATGAGGAATAGGCTTCGTGTGCTTATTTCGGTAAGTGAGCTTTCAAATTATATATTTCCTTTGAACTGTAAAAAACCGTTTAGTTATATTAAATCTTTTGTATAATCTTGCAAAGATTAATAATCGAAGATCGAATTACTGTTATATTATTTGTGAGTTGGGGCTACCCTTGCAATAATTGCAAGCAGGGGATTGGGTTACTTTACAATACAAAGTAACAATTATTTGTATAATAGTAACAGTCTTTGACAAGATCTGCTTACTTTTGCTTGCAAAGTAAATTTATAACTTATAGTGAGATATGGCATTTACGTGTGCATATACTAATGTCGAGCTAAATGTTTGTTGGTAAGTTTGAACAACTATAACAATTTAAACAAAATCGTCTTGCGTTCTATTATGCATTTAACTTGAATGGATAATATACCTATTATATATATTTAGGATAAATTGATGATAGATGAAACAACATGAAAGTCTTGAAAAAAAATTCAAATTGTTTAAGAATTTCGTAAATTTAAATTCTATAAAACTAGTAAAGTTCAACCAAAATTTTTTTATGACACTTAATAATTGATTAAAATTGATTTTGACAGCGCTAGACGTAAAAGCGTCGAAACAAACATACAACCTATCCGGTGGTTCTGATGTACACGTATTTATCTACAAAAAGAGGGTTCAACTATCCCCATTAATATTATAAATGTGAAAGTAACTTTGGGAACAATACTTAATTCATAATTGTAATAAAAGTGGTTAAAAGGATTGAAATGAGTGATGAAAGTTCATACAGATATTCGTCACGTTTAAGATAATGCCATGAAACTTGGTGTCTAATTATACAGCAAATACAACTTATATGTATTATGAATAGTCCAATTTCACGCGGACGAAGTCGCAGGTACAGCTAGTTGTTGTACATATCCGACATGGAAATAAAGAAATTAGTTGGACAGTTTTTCTTATTACACTGTTATGACTTCAGTCATAATATCTAGCTCTCTAATAAATTCAATAAATGAATATCAAATTCCTTTTATATTGTGATTAAAACTACTCATATTTCTAAAGTCGCTTATTCTTTAATTTTACACAAACTATTATAAAATAGTTGGTTTATTATATGCATTTTATTAATATATTTTGTGTATTAAAATATTCTTGTCTATTTTTTAACAATTTATAAAATAAATTAATAATTTTAATAGTTCAATTTTTAATGGTCATAAATTCAACTTCACTGGTAGGAGGTCTCTTTTTTACAGGGGATACCGTCTGGGTTGGTACCACCGCGGTGCTTATTTCTGCCGCAAAGCAGTACTGTGAAAACACTGCTGTGTTCCGGTTTAAAGGGCACCGTAGCCAGCGTATTTACTGTGTAAACGAGACTTAACACTCTATTTCGCGGTAGGCGGCGCGTTGGTGATACCACTAGTATTGCTGGCCCGATTGCTCGTCTGCCTGCATAGGCAATAAAAATACAGATTCAATAATGTTTTATTGATTAACGGATATTCTGGCTTTTGGCCTTTGTTTAGTTATGGGTAAATTTGTTTATTGTTCTTGGTAAAGATTATCATTCAATTTTAATCACAGGCATTATTATACACTACATAAAATTTTGCCAAAATTAGTGATCGACTGAAAATTTTGGTTTTATTTTTTTATAATTTTGCTAGCAATTTAAATTTATTGAAATTTAAAGGGGAAAGGATTTTGTGTGTTCGTTTGTAATGATTAAATTCAAGAACTGCTGTATCGATTTCAAAAATTCTTTAAGCATTAGAAAGGTATATGTACCTTGAGTAACATAGCCTACTTTACCCTAGGAAAATCTAGAAATAGCACGGGCAGAGCCGTGGCGGAATGCTAGTGAAATCATACAATTGATAGTTTACATTTTTGGAACATCTACTTCAGGTGTACTACCCGTAGAGTATTAGTTTTGATCTATTTCGTGAGGATTAGGATCAACGCACATTCACGCCAGTGGACCGCGCGTGTACAACGAGTGGACCGCGAGTGTACGAGTGGACCGCGCGTGTCAAGGAGTGGATCGCGCGTGTACAAGGAGTGGACGCCGCGTTGGCATGGTACATAGTTGGCGCCGAGTGGCTCTAATGTGCCTTGAACTATATCCTTTCGCAGTATAAATGGATATAAACTTGATATATTCCCGATACTGGCCTTTCGATTACTGTTGTCGGATTTTGAAACTAGCATACTATGATTGAAATATACGTAAGTCATATATGTAAAGTTAGTGGGGTATTTTATTGATTTCTTATTGGTTAAAAGGTTATTTTTAGAAAGCTAAAAGCGCTCGGCAGAGCATCAACTGAAAAAATTATTTTAGACTGTTACTTTGATATATTGAAGGATCAATAGCCAGAATACACTTGACTTGCAATATTTTCGTTAATCAATTGAACATATATCCTTTAAAATAGTATGTTTAACATTAAACACCGCTAATATATAAATAACATGGATTTTAATTTATCACGTATATTTGATTGTCATTAAATTTTAGTACAATATCATCATCATCATCGTAAACCTGTGTTATAGTCCACTGCTGAACATAGGCCTCCCCTTAATGCACATCTTCTGCATTTTAAGTGGTTTTTATTTTATTATAATTAACAATAGAATTGTTAAAATTAAAAACAATAACGATAGTAAGAGTACTGTGTTCCTCATGCATACAGAGGACTTTAAGGATATAAGTCTTAAAGTAAAGTTTTTAAGTTAATATTTAGGTTAAACCTAGGTTAAAACTAGATATTAACTTAAAAACTTACTATTTCCTAGAAAGGTAACGTTTCATGGTGGATTTATTTAATTCGACTGAATTATGAGTTGTATTTGAAAATAAAATGCCCTGCCGTAAACCATGAACAGACCAAAAATGTTAAGTTATTTTTCTCTCTTTCTCTCAAGAGAAAGTTAAGTTAGATTTCTCTCTGTCTCTCAACTCAGTGAATAGACTTGCACAGTACATGGCGGATTACTCTAATTAAAATTCAGCCATTAATTGTTTCGGTACCACTTGTTGCGCCGCTGGAAAATTTGCGCATGTGCAAATGAGGAAATGCTTTTTGAGAGGGCGGAACTTCGTATAACATCATTAGCATACGCTTTTTCAAAATAGCGCGTATCTATTATGTACAAAAACACAAATATCCACTTTGTGGACGAGATATGACGCAGCCCATCAGGTCGATGTTTGCCGCGTACGTAAGCAAAATGGCAGCACGCATAAGTGGTGGTGTATTAAATGAACAACTGATATTTTATAAGTACTGAGGCGTATTCGCTTTGCCCGGGGTATTAACTTTTCCCGGCCTTCCCCTACTTATGTTTTACTTTTATACAATAAATAAATCCTTTTTTGGTTTAGTAATACAAATAGGTTTTACTTACACGCAAGTTAATTTTAAGCAGAACACACGCCTAAATTCAATTACCATAAAATTTTATAAGATTTATTAAAAACGACCATTAAATAAAACATAAAATCTTCCTTAGCTAACAAAATAGAATAAAATGGCGGCATTAAAATCGATAAATGCTTTTTAAGTTATCCAAGTAAGCGTAAGTGCAAAGGGTACGGCACAAAATGGGGCGTAACTGCACGGTGCAGTACCAACGCCCTTTACTGCGACCTTTGCTCTCAACAGTGTTCATTTGGCCGCTGAGCGGTGACAACGCATTCCGAGCACAAACAGGGGCGTAAATGCGCGGTGCACCTACGCCCTCTACGACCTTTACTCTCAGCAGTATTCATTTAGTCTTTGATCGGTGACAACACATCGAAACTTGTTTCTATAAATATAAGCAACTAGCTTCGCCCCTCGGTTTCACCGCGTTTATTTGTGATTATAAACGTTAACCATTACGTAATTATAATAAGCCTAATGATTCTTGCCGATGTCAGATTTTTCTCTAGATGAACGACAATTTTAATTATATTTTGAATAAACTGCACTATATCCTTATATATAGCCTACAAGTAAATCTCATATATGATAAAAGTTATTATAAAGTTTAATTAAAATTCATGAAAAGTTTTCGAGTTAAAGAGTAAAAATCATCCATACATACAAACCTTCACATCAGTAGGATAGCATAATGAATGATATTTAGGTATATATGTTTGCTTAGCAAGACTGTAAATTAATCAGATAATTAATTATGAATTATTATAAATAGTTCAGGACGAATAACACAACATCAACTAATCCTAAACTAAGCACAGCTTGTACTATGGTATGTATAATTGGATGACTGATAAATACATAGACTTAACTTTCTTTTGTAAATAATTACATATTATATAAACACCAATACCCAGATAAGAGAAAAACAATATGTTCACCACATAATATTTTACCTGTAGTGGGAATCGAACCCACCCACTTAGTTGCAACAATCATGGTCACTAACTACTACACTAAGCTTATTTTTTTTCATATGTAAAATTTAAACATTAAGTTGTGTGTACAATTTTAACAAAACTTTCAAAATTTAATTTTTTTAATAGACGCAACGTATTTAAACTTGTTTGAAATATCTGGGATGCTTTTATTCATATGACACCTAGAATCTGGGTAGAAATCAATATTAAACGCAGGCACCCTCCATCTGTATGCAGTTGGCGGTGGGTAGAGGGGGCAGGGGGTAATTCGTTGGGGTGCAGCATATAATTAACTCCTATTTTGTGTTCGGTATTCCTAACGTCCTGGCCCTAGTTATTTAAATCGTGGGTTCGAATCCCGCGGGGAAAAAACTTTGTGTCATCTTTGTTTCCTGGTTGGTTAGAGAATTCGGGCCAATCACCCAATTGTCAGAAAAGTAAGACGATCCATGCGTCAGATGGGCATGTAAAAAGTCGGTCCACCCACCAACATGCATTGAACCGGCGTGGTGGGATACAGTCAAAATACCCCCTAATGGAAAAGATGTGCATTAGTGGAGGCCTAAGTCCAGCAGTGGACTAACACATGCTGATGATGTGGGTGATGATTATGATGTAACTTGTGCAACATGCAAAAAAGAAAATAACAGAGATGGCGACTGTTTGATTAGTATTAATCACACGCAAACATTGTAACCTTTTTCATTCCTATTATAATTATTTCTATACTAAGGTTTTTCTGTTACCTAATCTGTTCTGTTCCCTTAAAACTAAGTAAAATATTCCACATAAGATATTAAATAAAATACTTTCTTTATATAGAGTAAAAGTTATCTAATAAACTCCAAATAAACTACAATAAACCAAGTTGTTACTAAATGATTTATTAAAATTTTCATGGTCTTATTATAGACATATATTAAAATTAAACTTAAATTGTTGATGAAAAATCATGTACTTTAATTGTAGTGTCTGTTTTTGACAGATTTCTCAAAAGAATGAGGTACTCAATTCAAAGTCTGTTTTTTTCTTACCCCGTTGCTCCGCTCCTAGACCTTCGTTTTTTTTTATTATTTTTCATATGATAGAGGTATAACTGTTATGTAATTCTATTATTTTACATTTTGTGTTAAGTTGTTAAAAAGATAATTGAGAAATAAAAAAGATACGACATCGTAAATCTCATTTATGTGATATAAAATTGCAAACGCTGCCGAAACCGCAAAAGATAATAATAATAATAACAAAAAGCTGCCATATTAAATAATTGTTAGGAAATTTCTGTCTATAGATTCAGTTTTTTCTATTTAAAATATTTTTACTTGGCCAAAATCCCGTAAAAATATTAAGACCTAATTGAAAAGGGTGAAAATAAAAGTCGTAAAATATAAATAATAATAATAATAATCCTTTATTTCTCACCATAATCTTCCAGCTTTTATAGAATAAAATAAAAAAAGAGAAAAAGAAAATACAATAATAAAACATTAGCGGATTGATTATGGTGGGTTGATATTTAAACTAGGACGTATCCTGTATCTCAAATATCTAAATTCTCTTATAAGTTATACATTTCTTAAACAAGTATGCAACAAAATAATTAACAAAACGAAGTGTTCAATGTGTAGATAAGCTGCAGAAAGGATACAAAGATATGTGTTAGTAAAATTTAATTAGAATTATTACAGCGTCTGTGTGTGTGCGTAGTATGTGGCTGATTGCGCGCACACAATATAAGATAGACTTAAAGTATGTTCTACGTAATTATAGTTGTAGAAATCGTTTAATAAATTCTACGAGCGCGTATATATGTCTTTAGAATAACCCACAATAAGCATTATAATATAGAATTTAAATAAAATTTGCAACGAGAAAAAATACTTCTTTATGCTTTGTACATAAAAGTCGTAAGCAAAATTTTGATTCAATGAATACATTAAAAGATGTCATAGATTTAAAATGCAATGACGGAAATAGGCAGTACACGGGACAGTACGTGCAGAGAGCTAGTTTTTATCCGCTTATTTTACGCGAAATAGTTAATACTGTTTTAAGTCGCTCATATTTTTTGCTACATTTTTCTTGTTCAATATTAAGTCCGTACCAATACCTGAGTATTTTTTCCACACATTTGTTGAGCTTTCCCATGTCTTCTTTAGTTTCATAGTCCAATTTAAATTAGACTGCTCGGCTTGAAATTTTCATAAGTGATTAAGTCGTTTTAGGATGGGATCCGTCCTACGACTTCACATTGCTGAGCAAGTTCTTGCTTAAAGGAGAGTCACGATGACGTTTATTTCGTTTTGAACTTGACAACTTTAACCTCTATGTTTTATAATACAATACGCGAATAAAACACAAAAAATGAAGGCGATAAGCGAGTAAAAAAATAAATAAAGCGAGAATATCAAGAACGTTATTTTGAGTAATGAAGAAAGAGCATTGCATAATTATTTATTGAAATATCACTTTGCGTGTAGTCCGTATTATAATACACTTATATTTTTTTGTGAAACAAACTTTAAAAAAAATATTTAATGGCTATATAACACACAAAAAAACTCAGTGGCTTTAAAAATATAGTGACACAGTAAAAATGGCGTAGGGATGTGACGAGCCCACCGCCCACTTGACGGCGGATCTGCTTTACAGTGGGAGTAAGACAGATCCGTAGTAAAGTGCAATTAGTCAATTGCTTATCCGCTCGCTTAGCGTGGCAATTTTAAGCAACTTTTTTTGATGGAAGCCAACAAAATCGACGCCAAAAAATATGTCTATGTCTATGTCCAGCTGTGGACTACTAAAGGCTGTTTTTTACGATGATGATGATGACAGTAAAATCAACACTGTGCATTGTTTTTAACTTTAACTTGCCTTTTGAGGTCATATGGTATTTATTCGAGACAGTAGGTAAAATATATTTGTGTTAAGTAACCCCTTACCTAAGGCATGCTAAGTTTATGAGGTCGTAGGGATACAGAGCTAATGATTACATGTTTACCTCCTAGGAACATTGTTCTTTTTTATTTAACATGGTAAGTTACTTCCATATTTAAAAAATAAATATGAAAGTGTTGATGAGTCCAGTTACTCTTTGTTACATTAACATTGGTAATTACATTGGTGAGACTTCATATACTTAACTTTATACCCATTGCCGTGTCTCTTACATATAGATTGAATGAGTAAAGGATAATTAAACAAAAATCCAATAAGGTAACGTGACACAACAAAATAAACCCACTGAAAAGATAATTCACATGAATATAGAGCAAAACGGCAGAGCGATCTACTGTTCTAAAACCTAGCCTAATTCTCTGTCTAGGCCTATTATATGTGACATACTATATGACCTTGGGTGATTCTGTAATTTTCTCAATCTCGAGGCCAGTAATAGTTTGTGAGTTGTAAATCGAAGTAAATATGTTTTAGCTTACGCAGTATGTCATCATATCATCATCATCAGCCTTGTGTCCACTGCTGGACATAGGCTTCCTCTGAGGCACGCCTTCTCCATTTAGAGGGTTTTTGGACCGTATCCCACCACGTTGGTACAATGCGGTTTGGAGGGTGGACCGACGTTTTACATGCCCGTCCGACGCATGGATCATCTTACTTTTCAGACAATTGGGTCGGGTCCAAATAGCCCTAGGAAACAACACTGAAAATTTTTGAGTCCCAGGATTCGAATCCCTCCGGTTTTTAAAGAACACGCCCTTACCACTAGGCTACGGAGATAGTATAGTATAGGATCGGGTGTGTTCCTAATATGTATACAGTATGTTCATTTCTAGAACACACTCCGATCATGATGTTATTGTAGAGTATTAAAATGTGCAACAGATTTGTTCAAACAAAATTTCAAATTCAGTCATGTATGAAAAATCGCCTAAACTTTCTAGCAATATAAACTGTATTTAAAAACATATTTCATTATAAATATATGGCATAACTCGACCGAAAAATTAGGAAATATCCAGTAATAAATCATCGGTATTTTTTTCCACTATCAAAGTTTATTCTATAGATGTTACCTTAGAACAAATAATTTATGAATGCTCATCAAAATTTTTTACATTTTCTATTTACGTCGATATATTTTTTTAATAATTACGGCTTACATATAATAAGAAAATAACATACTTAAGGCAGATGCGAAGTGTGTGACAAAATTAAATTTGCCGCATGGTATAAGTATACGCCCAGTTCATGAGAAATACAAACTTATACTATACAAATATTATTAATACATTTGTTTTAAGAAGTCCCATTTTATTGAAAAAAATTGTGAAAATTTAAACTGTGAGAAAATATTGGCAGAAGGCAGTATTTTCGTTAGGCGCCTATAAAAGGTACCGTCAACCCACCACGTCGCCATTTTGTTGTGCGAGCTTTGCAAATGCGCAATAAGCCATTCACAAAATGGCGGCTCAATATCGACGAACGCATCGCTGGGCCTTTTGCGCAGTTGCACCCGATGACGCCCACATATGGGCGTTACTGCGCAGTGCAGCAACATCGCCCGCTTAGTGTCCGTTTAATAGTCGTTGAAGCATGACGCGTCATGTCTGCTCGCCGCGTAGTGAACAAATTAAATTAATACCATATTATTTCCCACGTTATAACTCTTTTTTTCATAACATATGTTCTTGACTTATTATTTTAAAACGATTAGAGATCGAGATAGTATACATGAGACCTAGGACGCTAGATACAATCAATATTTAGCGCAGTCACTGTCCGCTCCATACAGGTAGGTTTAAAGATATGATATATATGCTAGGCGGCGCTGTCGTTATTACATGTCTTTAGTAAGTTTGAACTATCTATAGAATTGTATTAAAATGTTCGGGATGTTGCGACAGTTATTTTGACCTCCGGTATTTTTCGTGAATTGATATTGAAAGCATATAAAAATATTTCTAGTTGAGAGACCCCTATCCTATGAGTTGCTTGATACAATCAATACTTGACGCAGTCGCCGTCCGCTCTGTTCAAGGGAGGTTAAGGGGGAAGGGATGTTTTAGTGCATCCATTTTATGCTAGGCGGCGCTTTATTTCATTACAAAAGAAATATTTACTTTAGAGTATTAATACTAAAGAGTAAGCTGGTTTTACAAGCGTAAAGTTTAATAGAATTTATTTATAATATAAATTATTCATTAGGTACGTGAGTTTCTATTTTTATTAAATTGTTTCCTTAAAAAATTATGATGTAGCAAGAACTTCCGTTAGTTTAGAACACGTATAATGCAATTGGATGCGTTATTGAATCTACGTATTTCTATTTTTTTATCATGTGAAAAATACATCATACATACGTACATGATCAACCTGTGACAGTCCACTGCTGGGCATAGGCCTCCCCTAATACACCCCTTTCCATTAGGGTTTTTCGGACCGTATCCCACCACGCTGGTCCAATGCGGGTAGTGGGTGGACCGACTTTTTTCATGCCTATCCGACGCATGGTTCATCTTACTTTTCAGACAATTGGGTGATCGACCCAAATTGCCCTAACCAACTAGGAAACAACAATGAAAAATTGTTGAATCCCTGAATGATTCGAACCCACGACCTCCGGTTTCTAAAGCACATGCCCATACCACTAGGCTACGGAGACAGTTAAAAATCTCCTTTAAATTAAAAATAATTTCTTTAAATCCTTAGCTATTGCTAACTTTAACATGATATATTTCTGTCTTAATAAAAGTTTTGATGAAGTCAAAAATATTATTGGTAAACGTTTAACAACATTTTATAGCCAACATTTTTTTACTTTTTGTTTTAATATTCTAAGTAATGTGTAAGCTATGGATTTGCTAAAATAAAGTATTAATATTTTTTTACAAAATCGTGTCTGAAGGACACTGCGAGAGATTATAATTAGTTGACTAAGAATCAATTTTACAGACAGCATAAAAATTAATTCAATTAACATAATTAATTACAATTTTATTTTATATCCAGGTATATTTACTTATCATCAGCCTGGACCGACTTTTTACATGCTTATCCGACACATGGGTCATCTTACTTTTCAGTCATTTGGGTGATCGGCTAATTTGCCTTAACTAAGTAGGAAACAACAATGAAAATTTGTTGAGTCCCCGCAGGATTCGAAACCACGACCTCCGGTTTCTAAAGAACACGATTTTACCACTAGACCACAGAGGCAGTTATTATATTTATTCACGCGTACATATTTTGTTATCCAATATTTTGCTTGCGTCTTTGCTTGCGGTACAATTTTCATGCTGTTGTTATTGTTGAAAATGTTAAATAAAATGTGTAATTTTGTTTTTGCGGTTCGAATGTTATGTAATTTGGGGGTGTTTGATGTAAATATCTGAGATTTTTAAATCATTTCATTTTTTTATCGAGCTTATTGAAAGCTGATTAAATACGAAACTTCGCGCTGGCGCTTATTTTTTAGACGATGATTTTATTTTTGAGAGAATTGTTATCATTACGTACCTGAATTGCGGAGGTGAAAAATCTTGTCACAGTATACATTAAATATAAAAAATAAGTAGAAATTACAAGCTTTCGCCAATAATCACCGCATATTAATATTTTTTTTAAAATAAAACTGCCTCCGTAGCCTAGTGGTATGGGCGTGTGCTTTAGAAACCGGAGGTCGTGGTTTCGAATCCTGCGGGGACGCAACAAATTTTCATTGTTGTTTCCTAGTTGGTTAGGGCAATTGGCCGATCACCCAATTGTCTGAAAATTTAGATGATCCATGCGTCGGATGGGCATGTAAAAGTCGGTCCACCACCAACCCGCATCGAACCAGCGTGGTGGAATAGTCCAAACCTAATGGATAGGTGTATTAGGAGGCCTATTCCAGCAGTGGACTGACAAAGGCTGATGATGTGTAAAGTGATGTGATTAATAATTTTTTTAATTAAGAGTAAATAAAGATAAAAAAGTAATTAAAGAGCTTCATCAGAAATTTAAAAAGCATGGCATTACTTAAGAAGCCTATCTGTTCTCTTTGAGTTAACTTTTTAACTATAAGCGTGAAATTAGTTTTGAACTATTCGAGAAATTAATTATATTTTAAAATTAAAATAAACATATCAAAGAGAATTAAAAATTAATAATAAGAAAAAAAGGAGACAAAGCATCGCCTTGACTCTAAATTAAAATTCTAAACAGGAATTCTAATTTCATAATAATTGGTTAATTCATCATTAGCAGCCTTTATGCGTCCACTGCTGTACATAGGCATTATGCAATGAAGGCCAAGACTGCCAACTTGAACCGACTACCGCACGTATCCTACCTGGTCGAGGGATTATTATTTAATATCATTTACTTAAAAATAATTAACAATTAATCACGAGAATTGTAGACACAAGAATTCTACTCGTAAAATTTATATCTTATAAGAGACTTAAAACTTGGAAGTATAAATCGAAGGTCAGTATCGTAAATAAAGCATGTTGTTGTCCGTTTATATCACGAACGGTGGACTAACTTCAAAGGATAGTTAAAAAAAACTGTAAGGAATATTATATATTTGGTGCATTCATGTATAGTCTTTTTCCTAAAAACATGTTAATAATAACATATTTATTAACGCAACGCATTTTAAATTGCTACTTGTTTTAAATGTCTAGACCGTTCGTATCCATAGGATACCTAGGTGCCTAGATAAAATCAATATTACACGCGCAGGCGCCGTCCGTCTGTATGAAATCGGCGGAGGGCAGAGGTGGGAGTTCTTTGGGGTGCAATGTTAAATTTAGTTCTATTCTGTGTTTGGTATCCCAATAATTACTTTCGTGTGAGGTGTATGTCACTAGTGCAACACGCAAAAAAGAAAAGACCGGAGACTTGGTGGCGACTTGGTAAGTATCAACCGCAGGCGAATATTGTATCCTTTTTACCACATAAATGTGTTAAATAGCTCTTAATACTGTAAAAAAACTATATCTCAAAGTAGTCCACCTACAATTAAAATTGTCAAAAATATCGTGTATTTATTTTAATGGTCAGTTTAAACATGTAATTATTTACTAAATATGTCTGTTTCCATAATTATTTAGTTACAGTAATTTTAAAATATTGATCAAAAGTCTATCTTTTTCAACTTTGAGTTCGTACTAACGCCTCAATTATTTTTCTAGACATTTGAGCATTCGCGTGGTAGGTATTTCGGACTGACTGTACGTTCTATGTTTCTTTTAAGTTACCTCGTTGCACGTCCCGTAGTGCTAAAACTTTTATCGTTCTTTACTTAAATGGTATAGAATTGCTGTCATGTGGTCCCATTATCATTGGTAATCAGTAGTTTCTGTGATATTAAAATATACTTTGTAAACTTTTTCGATTAATATAAAAAGGAAGTAGCGTAAAGCAATGTTTTGCATGACTGTACTTCTTAAATTGATCTATAGTCAATTAAACGGGTGTTAAATCAATATGTAACAAGACCCATTTAAGTGAAAACATACTCAAAATACAAAAAGTTACTTTTAAAGATAATGTCAAGCCATAAAGTGCTAGTCCTTATGGAAATAAATTCATTAAAATTCACTATTTTATGTACTCGTCAATTACCGGGCTTTTTAGACCGTATCTCACCCCGCTGGTCCAATGCGGGTTGGTAGGTGAACCGCCTTTTGACATGGATCATCGTACTTTTCAGACAATTAGGTGAGCGGCCCAAATTGTCCTAACCAACTAGAAAACAACTTACAAAAGTAGTTGAGTCCCGCAGGAACTCACGACCTACGGTTTCTGATAATTACTTACGTGTAAGGTGTATGTTATTAGTGCAACACGCAGAAAGAAGAGAACGTAGACTTGGCGGCGATTTGGTAAGTATCAACCGCAGGCGAACATTGTATCCTTTTAACTACTTAAATGTGTCAAATAGTTCTAACTTCGTAAAAAAAAATATCTTAAAGGACCAAGCATTTCTGTATCGTACTTTTTCGCCACCGTAGAACAATTTAGAATATTCTACTAATCATAATAACCTAATATTAGGTATTAGTTATCTAATATTCTTAGGACGGACAAAACTACAGTAAGTCTTGTCAAAAATTATCTTGTATTTTTTTAATAGTCAGTTTTAATATGTATTGCAAAGATTGTCTAAACCTTAGAAAAATGCTATAGTGCTGTACAAATCTGTAAAAAACTGTCCAAATTATTTATCTAAAGACCTAGTAACAACTCGATCGTTATAACGAAACGTAGACCATTCGTGTACTACATAGCGCTGACATTTACACTCATTCAAATTTTAACCGTTAAAATTTAAATAAAAAAAGACGGTTAAGAAACGAAACAATTCGTTCATTAAGTAAAAATTTCCTATTTCGGTATAATTCATTTTTTGAATTTTTTAACAAATAAATATTAATTCAACTGTTCTCTTATATTGCAATTAAACCTTAATCAAACTTGATAAAGTAAAACATTAACATCTACTGTAAATAAGGGAGAAAATCAATAATTAACAAATAATATTAATAATAACATGAGTGACAATTAACATATGTTTTTATTTTTGAAAGTTTCATTAACTTTTTATTCAATGAAGGGTTTTATAAATTTTTTGACTGCGCATTCAACTGCGTTGTAAAATTAATCAAGTAAAGAAAACACCGAGTGAAAAGTCCACAAGTTATGAAGAAAGGGTAAGTTTTATTAAATACTGAAATATTTATTAAATATTATAAGGCT
Organism: Lamproptera curius; assembly: GCA_029286875.1. Classification (NCBI taxonomy): domain Eukaryota; kingdom Metazoa; phylum Arthropoda; class Insecta; order Lepidoptera; family Papilionidae; genus Lamproptera; species Lamproptera curius. The sequence goes on from JAGSMT010000213.1 coordinate 855,852, forward strand.
ATAATATCTCTTTTCATTATTCCAGAATATTTAACGACAACTTAAAAGCAACTCCACCACAATTGTAAAAGATAAATTCAGAAATACAAATTATGACAACAGAAAAAGAACACGGACAAAACATTTTAGTTACTATTTAAAAACTCAGCATTGCGATAAATGTTTATTATTTATGGACACAAAGACACAAAGATACAAAAGGAGGAGAGAAATATAACCAGCATGATTTTTTTTAAATATATGCATCCAGCATCCAGAGGATTTTACTTAGTCATCTGAAAGTCAAGTTTTTGAATGTTCGCTATTTAGAAGGTGAGATGACCCTATAATATAAGATTTTTTTCCAATCTTTAATCTTTCGTCGAAAATAGCACTAACCATAAAATTTATCATTGATTGTTAATTCAAAGTGTTACTATAAGATAGCTTTTAGATTTAGAAATTTAGTAAGACAATAGCGATGGAACGATATTGATTTCGTAAATTATTTATTTATTACATTTATGCTAATTTATGTATTGGTAATAAAGAATGTTCTATTATAAATCACTATTTTCAGCGACTTTCATGATTAACATCATAGGAACAATAACAATGATTATGTTATATAATATTGCAAGTTTAAATAAATTAAATTTTAATCTTTTATAAGAACTATTTATTACCTATATTACTGATACCTATTAAATAGTATAAATACTTGTTTGCTATTTTTCATAAAGTTTATTTTATTTTAGATATTCATCATTAACAAGAAGTCCCAATTATTTATTAATATGATTAACAATCACACCATACTTTGTAATTTTAATATGTTATGTTATATAAAAATTACTTTATGTAGTAAAGTGATCATGACAATAAACTTTCTTTTAAATATTTACTGAAAGTGAGTTTCGTATAAATTGCCTCCTCTTGATAATAAATTAGTTATTTAAATAAGCCTTTACATTGTTAAATTTCAATATTAGGCTAAGTGAACTGCAAAAGCAACTTTTTAAATCTTAAATTTTAACAATAATATATGTATATTTTGTATTGTTTTTAATGTTTAGGATTATTAACTTACCACGTAACATTACTATCTCCATAATATATTAATCAGTATAATTGTAATATTAAAATAATCGTACATCACAAACATTATATCAAATACAAATCTTTTAAAATGACATCCAATAATAACCTGTTTCCATTGTATGGCATGCAAATTACATCCAAATTAAAATTAAAAATGATATTTAATGTCGTCGGTTTACACATTTTACAATGCAAATGTCTTAATAATTAATTGCTTCATTATAATTTTAAAATTTCTATTATTATTTTAAAACAACGGTTATGGAATATAAAGCTACTTTCTTTAGAGTTCAGCCGTTTTGTGGTATATGTTTTCAGTACTATCTGTACTATTATATATGACATTGATTTAAACAATTGGTGATAGTGAACTCTGTTTTTATATCTTTTCACGAATAAACTTTTAAGTGGTGATTTTTTTTTCCTACAAAGTAACAAAACGTAAACACACATCATAAAAATAATAATATTTATACTGTACGAATAAAAAAATAGATTAATCAATGCAAAAACAAGGTGAAGAGCAGAGTCCAGTGGGTTATCTCTGCTACTATATATAACTCAAGTTTAAGCATTTCACCTTGTTCATAATTATTTCTTTTATTTACGCGATTATTATACATATCAAATCCACTAATTTACGGATTTTTCGCGTTACTTAAATATATATATTCCCGACGTTTCGGATTCTTTCCAGCATCCATGATCACGGGCAGACTAAGTTGGTATATGTCTGTATCTCTATGTTTTCGAATAACCGTCAGAGTTTTTATTTAAAAAATTTAAAAATTGACGTATCTTTCGTTTTCTTAATTTTTAACGTTGGTTTGACAAAAGTATTTATGTTGTCCTTCGGTTTTGTAGTTTTTATACTCTGCGTTTAATTTTTGAAATTATTGGATCCCAGGAAGGTGCAAAGACCTCTCTATTAAAATTTGGATTTTTTTAATTTCTATTGCTTCCCGAATCATCCTTGGCATAAATCGATGTTCTTTAGCCAGTATTTTTCGTTCATCAAATCTAATATAATGATTGGGCTTATCTAGAACATGGTCGCAAATTGCAGATTTCTTATAGCGTTGGAGCTTAACATCAGCTATATGTTCTTTTACTCTGGTTCTTACTGGTCTTTTTGTTTGTCCAATGTAAGAGAGACGACAATCACAGTCTAGTGTGTACACGCCCGGTACCTGTTGAGGAATTTTACATTTGACGGATGGTAATAATTGGCCAATCTTCTTCGGCGGCTTATAAAATGTTTTAATAGAAGCTCGCTTTAAAATATAACCGATTTTGTCGGTGACTCCTCTGATGTAAGGTAAGACGGCTGGTCCTCTTTCGACTGTGGCTGGCTTCACACGGTGACTGCGACGTAGACGTGGAACTTGGAGTTTGTTGTCACGCTGCACCTGCTTGACATTCTCCAGTTCAGCCGTCAAATGCTCCTTGTCGCAGATCCGCGGTGCTCTCTGAAGCAAATATTTGCCGACAGTAGCTAACTGCGAGGATGGTGGTGAGAATCACCATTTAAATATTTATTCGTGTGGGTTGCTTTTCTGAAAACTGCATGGCTCAAGCTATTGTTAGAGTTTCTAATGATTAAAATATCTAAGAAGGCTAAGGAGTTGTTTGTCTCTATTTCCATTGTGAACTTTATTTTGGGATGCAAAGAATAAAGATGATCCAGAAATGCATTGATTTGGTTTGTTGGTAAAATGGTGAATGTCATCTACGTACCGCTTATAGTTCAAAGTTTTCCATGAAGATATCAGCGATAATAGGAAACACTGGCAGCCCATCGCTACGCCATCTATCTGCATGTAGAATTGATCAACGAACAATAGCTTGAGCCATGCAGTTTTCAGAAAAGCAACCCACACGAATAAATATTTAAATGGTGATTCTCACCACCATCCCTCGCAGTTAGCAACTGTCGGCAAATATTTGCTTCAGAGCACCGCGGATCTGCGACTATGAGCATTTGACGGCTGAACTGGAGAATGTCAAGCAGGTGCTGCGTGACAACAAAGTCCAAGTTCCACGTCTACGTCGCAGTCACCGTGTGAAGCCAGCCACAGTCGAAAGAGGGCCTGTCGTCTTACCTACATCAGAGGAGTCACCGACAAAATCGGTTATATTTTAAAGCGAGCTGCTATTAAAACATTTTATAAGCCGCCGAAGAAGATTGGCCTATTATTACCATCCGTCAAATGTAAATTCCTCTACAGGTACCGGGTGTTTACACACTAGACTGTGATTGTCGTCTCTCTACATTGGACAAACGAAAAGAGCAGTAAGAACCAGAGTAAAAGAACATATAGCTGATGTTAAGCTACCGACGCTATAAGAAATCTGCAATTTGCGACCATGTTCTAGATAAGCCCAATCATTATATTAGATTTGATGAACGAAAAATACTGGCTAAAGAACATCGATTTATGCCAAGGATGATTCGGGAAGCAATAGAAATTAAAAATATCCAAATTTTAATAGAGAGGTCTTTGCCACCTTCCTGGGATCCAATAATTTCAAAAATTAAACGCAGAGTATAAAACTACAAAACCGAAGGACAACATAAATACTTTTTGTCAAACCAACATTAAAATTAAGAAAACGAAAGATATGTCATTTTTTTAATTTTTAAATAAAAGCTCTGACGGTTATTCGAAACATATACCAACTCAGTCTGCCCGTGATCATGGATGCTGGAAAGAATCCGAAACGTCGGGAATAAATATATTTAAGTAACGCGAAAAATCCGTAAATTAGTGGATTTGATATTACACCTTGTTTTTAAAAAAATGTAAATAGAGGCGGTAAAAGATAGACTTAAACTAAGTATTACTTAATGGTGATTCCTTGATTTGGTCGTGGAATTGGAACGTTGATTAAGTCTTCGAGCGTACATAACTATCTATATTTTATGAAAATACAGTAACTATTTTAATGTGAACATTGTTAAAAATAATTCAATATTCAACAGAATTCGAAAGAAACTCAGCCGGACTTTTTTTGTCATCTTTTACAATAAAATTGAAACAATAAACAAATGATTGAAAGAATAAAATGATCATATTTGAAAAAGAAAGCTTGGAGCGAACATTCCATTACCAGAGTGTGTTATCATTCTCTGAACTTATTGAACTCATTTACATTGTAATAATCTTTAACTCGCAAACGTTCCTTTATAACTTTTTTAAATTTATAAATGGTTCAATTTTAAACGTTTTCTGTTCTAAAAACGAATACATTGTCCCATAAAAGATTTAGTTATTCTTCGCCGTCTAGTTGCTGGAACAATTACTTTATGTTTGTTCCTAGTATATTACAATATAAATACAATGCCTTATTTTTTTTTGTTTTTACTATGAAGCATATTGAAAGTACACTTATTATTTGTTCATAAAACGTCTGATGTGATGTGTGAAAATTTAAAATGCGATGGCAGAAATCGGTTCGCACTGTGCAAAGTGCGCCTTGTTATCCGCTAATAGAAAGGTATTGCGCAAAATAGTGAAACACTATTTGAAGTTGTCCCTACACTATTTGAAGTTGTCCATGTATCTTTTGTTACAATTTGACTTAGAATTTGTAAAAAAATACATATTATATAGATACAAACAACCAAACTCGAGAAAAACACTATGTTTATAACACAATTTTTTCCCGTGGTGGAATCGAAATCACTACTTTCGGCGCAACAGTCAAGGTCGCTTACCACTGCGCTAAGCGGGTCTCCAAAAAAAAAAGATAAACGTGATATAACACAATCGGTCATGATTGTAAAGGGTATTAAGAAATAGAAATGAATAATTATTTACTGAGCTTTTACTTAGTACAGTAGCTTTGCGTTTTTTATTTTTAAGTCTTACTCATGATTTTTTTGACTAAACGACTTTACGAGTACCAACAAGTTGATTATATTAAAAACATCCAACTAATAGATAAAAGTAGCTAGTAGAAGCCATGAGCAACAGATGTGTTCAAACAAAGTTTTAAGTCAAAAACTCGTGAACAATCAACTAAATTTCGACTAAGATTTAAAAAAAGAAACTAGAACATATCTACGGATAAAATTTAGCCGCCATTTTGCTGTGCGACGGTAAAATGCACACTAAGCTGGCGGTGTCTAGATCGATGAGTGCATCGCTATGTTTTGCGCAGGTATCGATGACGCCTCCGCAAGGGTGTTACTGCGCAGTGCAGCTACGCCGCCCGCAGAGTCCATTTATTACTCGATGAAGCATGACGTCTTAGTCTGCTCGCCGCGTTGTAAACAAATTTAATTTATTCCCTTTTATTCGCGACGTAGTTATCTATCTTTTTGGTGTTTTCGATTATTCTACAACGTTAAAAATCCAGACAGTTTTCATGAGACGTCTAGGCTGCGAGAAAAATCTATACTTGGCCCAGACACTGTCCGTCCCAGACTGTATCTTAGTGTTCAGTATTTCTGTTGTTTACTGGGCGGCGCTATTGTTACTACAAGTCCTTGGTAAGTTTGAACAATCTACAATTTTTTATTACTAACTTAGTACTCGCGAGGTGATTATGACTTTTTGTTTTCTGTTATGATCGTTTATTAGGTTTCAGTATATATAAATATTTCTACTCGTACCGATTTAAAAAGTCAGAGCTTCATGGGGATTTTATTATCGTTAAATATTTACTCACAGCGACATGTTATTTCTTTACTTTCTGGAGACTCATCCTAGGTGTTTCTTGATATGATCAATACTTGACGCAGTCGCCGTCCACTCAGTTGAAAGGGGGTAAGGGGGAGGAAAGTCTTAGTGCACCTATTTTATGCTAGGCGGCGCTTTATTATATTACAAAAGATTTTTTTTATTTTTAACGTATTAATATAAAAGAGCATGAACTCTCTACGATAGCGTACGGGTTAATAGAGTTTATTAATAGACTTTGTTATTCTCTCCGTAAGTTATTTAAATAATTAAACGTTATCTCTTAGTATAAATTATTTTGAAAGATTTGTTACAAAGAACTTTTGATCGTTAGGATGTGCATTGGATCGTACGTCTTGACAATGATTTCTTTGATATTTTCAGTTTTTGTGTCATGGGATTCCATAAAGTTTAAAAAAATTGTGGATTTATGCTTTGAAATTAAAGGTAATAAACACTGCAACACGTTAATTACATTTCAGTCTTAATATAAGTTTAAATAAATGCATAACATACTTTTCTTAATCGTGTAACTATATTTTTAATACATTCAAGTATTAACTTCATTTCTTGAAAATATTCCTAATATCTCATTTTATTTTCTCTTCGTAAATCAGAGGCCCGCCGAAGAAAATGACAAAATTTGCAAAAATATAAATATTTTAACAAAGCCGTCACAACGGGACATATTTAAGAATTCAGGTACAGGCATAAAAAAATATGTGTTCATTCAATTTACAGAACTACGTACTTATAATTTTCTTTATGCACAGGTAAATTTATTCATTTTATTATGTAAACAAGCGATGTTTAATGTCTCGGCATCTGAATGTTTAGTTATTATAAAGAGCGCTGATTAGATTGGATAACATGATTTATTTAAAATAATTATGTCACAAAAAATAAACTATAGCATTTATACTATATTTATCCTTTCTTTTATAAAAGGTTACATTTGTTAATCTGTTTCGGTTGATCAATCTGGATGTAAATTTAAAGACACCTCTCTTGTTTCCCGTTGGATTCTGAACTCACTACATCTGGTTTATTAAGCACGGGCCAATACCACTAGGCCACGGACATGTTTCAGTTCAGTTTAATATAAATTAATATTATATACATTTTTAATATAAATATCTATAAATCTTTAGCACGCTGAAACATGATAAACGTTTATGTACATTTTAAATATTTCATAAGATTTGTCAAAATGTTTAGTACGCCATACTATCTGTATTTGTATAATATGCTCTTTATATTTAATGACTTGTATTTTTCATCAAATGTCATAGTGCTGTAAATGGTCAATGCCTGTGTAACATAATACTGATTCGTCAACAAGTGGAGCAGTTGTGTGCCGTTCCATATATGTTATAGAATATCCAGCTCGTTTACGTTCCTCTGATGGCAAGAAACATATTGCAAGCGATGGACCAGAGCATCATATAGGCCCTTAAATACGGTTAAGGACCTTTGTTATGCTGTGTTCCATCCAAAAGATCGCTATCTTCAAGAAATGGAAGCGACCTTCGCCGCCTGTGCATCATCCGATTGGAAGCATTGTAGCGGCATGAGAAGCAGTTAAACGTGATAATATTGAAATGCGTTTCAGGAAAGCAAAATTAAAAGTTAACAGAATTGAAGTCATGTTTAAAGAAGATGAAGAACCCGAGACACTGCTGTTTTTTTCCTTTATTGACTATTTGGTAATGTAACTATTATTACACTATGTATAAATTATTACATTATGTATGTACCAGTGCAATTTTATTTATAAATTTAAAATATGTGTGTATATATACAATTTATATTTAAGGCTTATTTACGTTCGTTCGTCTAGGCGTCTTTAGGTTCCTAAAATATTTATTTCTTTACTTACACTTTATGCACAAATCTTATACAAAGGCGGACTTAATGCCAGTAGCATAGTCTACCAGTCAACCTTTGGGGTGGTACAGAGATAGCATTGTGGGTGCTCAGGGTTATGGCAAAATGAGAAAAAGTGGCTCAAATATACAATAATAAAAAAAATATATATAATCCTAAAAATTATAATGCATACATGTAAGAATATAGATAAAGATGCATTGTAATACATATACAAACAAACATAAAATCACTATATAACATAAAGATGCCTATATGATAAATATTATTAAGTATATATTTTCATAGATTATAAATATCTTACTGTTATTGCTAACCTTAAACGTGTTTTACTGTTTTGTGAATATTTCTATGTATATTAATATGATTTCCTGCTAAAAATCTTTTCTGTATGCTTATCAACACATGCATTGTATTTGTACCTCGCTGATAACAAACAACCTGACAAATTATCAAGTTATCCACCGTCTAATTACGGTTTTAGAAAGTTAGCATCCTACATGCTATGATTGATTCAGATAGTAGTGGAAATGTATTTAAAATTTTTCATATTAACTATCCCAACATTCCTAATGTAATGGAATTAAATTTCCTGATTAAATTAAATTAAATTAGGAGTATTAGGATCCTTCTTACATAATAGTTATCATAAGCAGCATACCTGATAATACCTTTTCATATTCATCTCACTTTCAAAGAAGTTAAGCTTGAAATATAATACATGGATAATATATTTAAACAAACGTATATAAACAAAACGTAGATATATTGTGTTCGAAACTATTTATCACCTTGATCATTGAAAATGCATACTTGATTGTTCAGTGTTAATATATGTTGATGTCTTGACTAATAGGTCTAAAGTTTGTATATTTTTATTGTTTATAGATTGTTTCATGCTTAAAACTATACGGCATTATGTAAACTTTGTTTTCGTTGTATTAAGGAAACACAATAAGACCGAATCCGTGGTCTTGTGGTTGACGCTTGCTTTTTGCCCAAACTATCGTAGGTAGGTGCTGACGTTCATTCAAAGCTACTGACATTTAACATATTAACATAATGTAGTTGGTTATTTTACATTATATATTATATGACATAGGCATTCTTTGAAAAAAATTTTTTTCGGCTAAAACTGGATACAATGACTTTAGATCTACAATAAGTTGGTTAATCGACTCTAAAAAACGTAAGAAATATCTACGCGGAAGCTTTAGATCTCGTTTTTTTTCCATTAGTCGCTAAATTGCAATAGCACCCATATGATAAGCCCGAATAGTATACATTCCTACAAAATATGCAGGAGCATGTATTACAAGCCTTTGAAAAGTATAAAGTAATATTTTTCACATAATTTCCAATGCGAGAAGTCTGCAACCTTATAATTCAATAATTTTAATTCGTCTTCATTGTTTATCTGTTAAAGGTTATTGCAATACAAATGAGTTTTTAAATGATAATACACTCTAGTCACAAAATGCTCACTACTGTTTTTTTTTTTTTAAAGTAGCCTAGTTACCCCTAATTATATCAGCTATCTTTTAAATAAAGCCCAGTCATAAATAGACCATTCCAGAGATTAACCAGACAAACATATAGACAGGCAAAAAAAAAAAAACAGATATATTGTATATTTTTATATATATAAATACTAAAACTATATAAATATATATAGTTTTATGTATCGGTTATATATATAAATTTTATCACATGAAAAACGGTTATTTTGATATTACAAACAGACGCTACAATTTTATTACTTGTAAAGATTACAATTGCATTCTTGCTTCAAGTTTAACCGGTTTGACAGTTGCGATCGAATTTTAGTGGTGATTTCGTTTTTGCTTACCGATTGGCATAATCGGTTGTTAACTATATAATACTTTAGTTTAAAAAATTTATACTAATTAAATAATTAAGCTTCTTAAGCACATATAATACGTATTAAATTCACGAGGTAGTAGGTCCCGTTTTTACTGGGGGCCGTCAGGGGCTGTACCACCGCGGTGCTCATTCCTGTCGCAAAGTGGTAGTGTGAAAACACTACCGACATCCGTTTTGAAGGGCGCCGTAGCCAGCGTATTTACTGGGTAAACGTGACTAAACATCCTATGTCTCACGGTAGGCAGCGCGTTGGTGATACCCTTGGTATTGCCGATGTCAACAGGCGTTGGTGACCACTTTCCATCAGGTGGCTAATCTGCCTTCGTATGCAAATAATTAAAAAAAATATATAACGTGGGTTAGACTCTACTACGTAATGTATCGCAATAATAAATAATAAATACGCATTAATTTGGGAGGACGTAAATAAGGGCATCCAGATTGTTAGATGCAACTTTAAGTGTTTTGAAAACTAGAAAGGTTTGTTGGTTCTCACTTTAACTGTTTATTGCAGGTATTTCTTCAAAACGAACAAAGAATTATTTTATTATGCTCGTCAAAAGGGTTATATATAAAAATACTTCTACAAATACGTACTAGTATTTAAACTCTATACGAACAATTTTTTTTCATACTTCCCTTAAAGTGTAAAGTGAATAATGAATATCATATGTAGCGAATCGTAGGGATGTTAGTATTTGATTTGAAGACATCAGAAGCTCCTTTTATTTATGTCGAAGAACTTTTCAATTTCAGTCATAAAATATGATAATCACGAAAATGCCATCTACAAAATGGCGGCTTGAATATCGACGAGCGCATCGCTGGGTCTTTTGCGCAGTTGCCACCGACGACGCCCACGTATGGGCGTTACTGCGCAGTGCAGCAACTTCAGCCGCACAGTATCCATTTAGTAGTTGTTCAAGCATGTCGCGTCGCGGAGTCGTCTCGCCGCATACTGAATAAATTAATAATGTTGTTTGTGCAGAACCAATAATTTTCAAAGGATAAAAATCAAAGGCATTCTATAGAGTTATGAGTTCCTTTTTATTAATTTAAATTAATTTTAAACATTTAATAAATTATGGATCTTTTCATGTGTCACCTTGGGCGAAAGAAATCAATACTTGGCGCAGACGCTGTCCGTCCCAGACTGGAAGGCGGGTGGTGAGGACGGGCGAAGATTCTGTGAACTAGACAACTTAGACTGACCGTTGTCTGCTAGGCAGCGCTATCATTTGGTAAGTTTCATTATCCTTTATTTGTACTTTTGTAATAAAATGAAGTTGTATTGACTGGTAGATAATATCTTTTGACATTCAGTCGTAAGGCGCCTTTGACCTTTGACCTTATTTGTGCATAAAGTTTAATAAACAACATAAAATAGATAGTAAAGTGACTTTTTAATTGGTACCCTCTTTTTTCATTTCTATCTTGTACTCAGTCAAGATTTCTCAATAATGTTATTTGTCTGCTGGCGGCTACGTTTGAATTTAAGTACATACTCGACTATTTCTATTTATTTTCTTTTAATTGAATAACACAATAACGCATAGAATAGAAATATATTTACCGTTCATGTCGTGACTATTATGTAGAAATATTATACTATAAAGTATAAACTGTATTGTTTGGATAGATTAGTTGACATAGGTGGATTAAGTTTGAAGGCACTTACTTCCTATAATGTAAAAGATGGTCGTAACAGCCAGTACCGACTTTTGACTTGCCTAGTTACTTTTTAGACTATAGGGTGATCAGCCCATTTTGTCTTTACCAACGATATATAATTCTTTCTAGCGGGACTCGAACCTTCATGACCTTCGTTTGTTAAGTAAGACCACTAGGCCATTTAAAAAAAATCCTGAATTTGCTTCATTTGAAAGGTTAAATATAAAATGGTACATATTATGGTATTAGCATACTAATAGAAAACGTAGAAAAAATTTAAATTATAAATGAATCCTGCCTTAGCAGTAGTAACAAAATCAATACTTGATGCAGTCGCCGTTCAGCTCAAAAAATATTTAGTGTTGTAATTTGTTTCTTAGCCCTCTCTTTAAGATTTTCAATTTGTACATACATTTACTCTTACTATACATTGAAGTTTTCGCTGTTATATAGGTTCTGCGACACTGTGGACGTAGAAAATCCGTGTTTAAATTTGAATTCCAATATCTTTATTCAATATAGAATATCTCAATATACTCTTATATTTTGCAACTTAAAAATAAACCGTGATCAAGCATTCGATTACTAAATGCATTTTTTTTAAACTGTTAAAAAAAATAACATTTCTAATTTTTTTTCGAACTAAAGTTTTGAAGGTCACTGTCGGTAGCTTTGGATATTTTTAAAGGCCACTTTTTTTTCTTTACTAATTTTAACCTTTTTTGGGGTTTAAAAATGGACGTTGAAAGCAAAATCCAAATTCTTTCAGATGCGGTGTTGGCGTCGTAAGCTTCAGACGCCATGGATAGCACAAATATATCTTCTGGAACGCCTGAAGAAGTCTGAAAAGGTCAGTAGTAGTTTTTATGCGCTAGATATTTAAGTGGTCTAAAGCTAGCTCTCAAGTATGGGAGCGTATCTGATGTACACAGATAATTGAAAAAAATTAGGACGAGTAACGATCTTAAGCAGTACGGTAACAGTGTTGTTTTTATTTCATTTAGCTCGATTCTCCGCTGATTATTCTTTCTCTAAATGGTAGGCAGCAGTCACGTGGTCACATTTTTAAAAACTAAAAATATTTACGTCACCGAAAATTGCAACCATACAAATGTGAAATATATACATAACATCCATATTCACGTATATCTATTTCACATCATACTCTGCCCCGTAACCGCTAAATGGACGCTGAAAAGTACGAAACCTCGGGAACAAATTAGGTACCATATACAGGAAAAGTTTGTTAAAAGTAGATTTAATTTACAATAAAATTAATTGTAACTATATAAAAAAATTAATTAGTTACGACTAAGCGTTCTTTCTATTTTTAAATGACAATATAAGGTTATTTATTTCCCCAGAATACGATATTGAGCACCAAACAGATAAGCATTCTATTAATAGCCGCCAACTGGCTGGGAACGCACCTAGTTGTTGTGCACAAGATAGCGCTTTCTAGATCGATCGGCCGGATCTTTTGCGCAGTTGACACCGACTACGCTCCTACTTGGGCGTTTCTGCGTAAAGCTAACCCACCACAGTTACCATTTAATTCTCTTTCGAGCATGACGCGTCACGGAGATTGCTCGCCGCGTGTTGCATAAATCATCATATGCCACTGCTGGACATAGGCCTCCCCTAATTCACGTCTTCTCCATTAAGGCGTTTTTGGACATACCGACCGGTCGGGTGGACCGATTTTTACATGCCCATCACATGGATCATCTTATTATCAGACCAGTGAGTGATCGGCCCAAAATGACCTAACCAACTAGAAAACAACGATAACACAAAGTTATTTCCCCGCGGGATTTGAACCCACCACCTTCGGTTTATAAAGCAACGACCAATACATATTAATAATACAATAATTCCAACGCATGGATCATCTTACTTCTCAGACAATTGGGTGATCAGCCCAAATTACCCTAAACCAGGAAACAACAAAGAAAATTTGTTCTAAAGCACATGCCATTACTACTTGGCTGCGGAGGCAATCATGAATTGCGGCTCGTTAAATTATTCTAAAACCTTTAGCGATAACATAATTTTCTTGAGTGTCCTCGAATACTAGATAGAATCAATACTTGGCGCAGTCGCTGTCTGGCCCGGACTGGACGGGAGATGTAGATTGCTATGCTTATTTATATTTCATAAGATTTAACAGCTTGACTTATATATTTATTTAGTGTTATTCAAATTATGGCCACATAGATACAACATTTCTTATAAATTTGATCCTAAACTATTATGAAACTGTCTTTTCCATAGTATAGGCGTCGGATAAGCAATTACTAACTGTAAAGACTACTTATGACGTATTGTAAAGGAATTGTATAAACAATGTAAATCGCCATTTATGTAATATCCACAGTGGTAATTTAGTTTGAGATGATTGGTAATTTTTATTAAATTTATTAATTGCATAACGTTATAAAATAAATTATCGTCACCGCGACTTTTCACTGTTTCATCTTACCAGTTTCCTATAGTTTCTTACTTCGGATTTTTTACGTTTGACATTTTAAACGTTTAAGGCATACATAATAGATTGCTTTCTCGCCACTGATTGCCTCAACTTAAATGTATTTTAGTTCCGTATGAAATTTGATACTAATAAATTGTTCACTTTACGAATAAACAAACAACAATTGACAGTTTATATTAATAAGGAATGTCTAAAAAGTATTAATTGTAAGCAATTTTTGTTATACTGGTGGAAGAGTTTAGGTGGGGTTGGTAGCTTTATTTAAAAAAAGTCATATTTTTGGTTAAAATTGGCCAAATGATAATAAATAGCTTATCAGTATTAAATAAATTAAAATATATCTATATGTCCGTGTTAATATTAAAAAGAGGAAAGATTTGTTTATTTGTCTTGACTAGGCTCTGAAACGACTAAACAGATTTAAAATAATTAAAAGCTTTAAACCCTTGAGTAACATTTTCTACCCCAGGGGCATTAATTCCAAGAATCTAAAAATAACACGGGTAGGGCCGCGTACGGACTACTGCTAGATATTGAATTAGATATTTTTTTTATTAGGTAATGTTAAAGACATCTTTAAATTGATTATTTTTCACAACTACAGAATCAAACCATACGTTCAATAACTCCATCTGTACTGACCACTAAGTTGCGATTGGAACTTTTCTTGCGACTGTATTCTTGCTGCGCGATAATGTCAAGTCTCTTTCTATAGCACATATAATATATGATACAATAACAGGGTCCGACACCTTGTGATGTAAAATGTGCAAGGAACACGTAATTGCCAAAATGGCGTCGGTCAGATCGATATTGCGTCGTTCGGCATATTTACGCAGGTGCAACAGACAACGCCCCCGCGTGGGCGTGACTGCGCACTGCAGTAACGCAAAAGCACATTTGCACAGTATTAATCCAGTTCACGTTGGTGCGTAACGCGTCACGGAACACCGCGCGCCGTGCACAAAAATATTTTAGTTTCTTTATATGCCAGATCAAAAGTATTGCTTTTAAGTGATAGTTGTGTATTAAGGTAATGCAATTATAACAAACTTTTAAAATAGTTTAGAAAAAAACAAAAGTCAACTAGAAGCATTCGAATAAAATCAATACTTGACGCAGTTGCCGTCCGCTCAGTTGGATACATTCAGTGATAGGATAGGCATTCAGTGATTAGAGAAATTGAGTTGAATAATTTCATGCTAAGCGGCACTTTCTTTTGAGAAGAAAATTTAAAAAAGTACGATTTAAACATAGACATTTAAAACTTATCAAACTAGAATTTATTACAAGTAATACTTTATTCATAAATAATATAAATATAAATGTTGTTACTTGTTTAAAATATGTGTGTGTTTTTCGCTTTGTTTGTTTGTTTTAAATTTTTTGTTTTGTTGTGTTACTTGTTTAAAATATCTTTGAAGAAGGCAAAAATTTAACTTTAAACACTATCTAATTTTTTATGTTTTGACATTTCAAACTTTTGTTATAATATTCTAGGTTGCTATTATTATGTAACGTAAATTTTATTTAAAACTGTGTACAGGTATTTATATTTCTAGACAGACTCATAATTGCACTCAAATATGTCTGTTTCGGACAAAATTTCGCTGCTGCTTGCGACATATACGAAATCTTTATTTACTTAATAGTTGATGAGACTGTAAGTATTTTTTCTAATTAAATATGCTTGCGTATTTGCTTGCGTTATAACACCACGAAAAAATATTTCCATAAAACTCCTCACTTCTATCCTCACTAATGCAAGAAACAGAAAATGCACATATTTTTTTGTATAAGCTATTTCTTTTCCTCTATTTTCCAAAAATAAAAAAAATGCGGGCTTATATTTTTCTATTGATAAATGAAAACAAGTAATTTTAATACAATTTTTGACGCCTGGATTTGTTTGGATCTATATATCGCGATATTGATAAAAAATTAACATTTTTAGTTCATTCATATACTTTTAGCGGAGCACTGTGCTGTATGCTATCTAAAACTAATGTTTAGTTATGGGTCATTTTTATATTAATAATGAAGTTTTGAAAATGGCCGCTAGCCGTCTTCATTACCTAGGATTTGTTTATATTTATATTAAATATGTAAATAAATTACGATAACAGTACATCTCAAATTATACGAAATGACATAAAGCGAACAGTACATTACCCGGTTGTTAACATTAAACAGATAATTTGTGTCGCAATGTAAGTAATTATATAAATATTCCATTAAACTAATTCAACTAGTTAAAAAATTGCGTGTTCATGTCTTCTTTGTTGCCTAAATTTAACAACAGTCAAATAAATGGCTTCCCCTTTCTCAACGAGCACATATAATAGGGGGCGTAACTTCTCCGTGGACAAAACAAGCCATATTCACGAATGCTATTGCCGGATCGATAGCTGCAGTTGCTAGGTGCCACTGCGCAAGTGCAAACAGGCGAGCAATGCACCTCGGCATGGGCGGAGCTGTGCAATGCATCGTTCATATAACCCCTTTTCTTAACACGTGATAATAATATAATTACTCAATTGATTTCCTTGTTATTAATTAGCATATTTTGTATATCTATGAGTAAAATTTACTTGTACACAGAATTTAATTAGATACCAAGGTGCCCAGACAAAATCAGATACTTGCAATAGACTATATTCTCTGTACTTGGTTATCTCCTATTTTTATTTTTGTTTTAGTAACAGATTATTTGCGATTATTCAGAACTATAAAAGTTATTGAATCTGTGAATTATTCGTCTATTTATTATGCTTTATGATTACTTGTTTTTTCTCTCTGACTATGTAATTAAAGTAAACATTATTATTTTTCAATAGTATAGAAATCTCGACGAGCGGACGGCACTTAACTTAAAAATTTATCACTAGAGCAAACATATTTATTGTTTCAAATCGTAAAGTATTAGTTTTATTCGGAGTAGTTCATATAAAAAAAGTTACAAATTTTCATGATAACAAATACCAATAAACAGTATTATTACTACGTTTGAAAATTCAATTAAGATGTAAAGTTCACTTGTATTTAACGGTCTGAATAGCTAAATCATGTATACAACGTATGATTTTCCTTTAATCTATGTACCCTCAATATAAAACGTAATATGACTAAAAAATGCAAGTAATAGCTGTGCTATTACGTTACTTTGCGTAAGTGCAGGGGGACACCTGCGGGAGGGGCGTAGCTGCTTAGTATGCCATTACTAATTAAAACAGTGATCGAGCTTGGTAAAATTTTAAAGTTTATATAAAAAAAAAACAAGTTTTTTAAATATATATTCATGTTGAAAGTGAATAATTTTCGAACATTTTACAACTGTAATAAATTTATCGATCAATGAGAACTCTAGAGGTATGATCCCACTCAGACTCCGTAAAATAACCTACGGAGACTGAGTGGCATCATACCTAATAATAGTTATCAGTTCCGAGATTAATATAATTAAACTATAGATTGTTGATATAGAATAGTGGGATAATACATTATTATATAAAAAGGGACACCTAGGAATCGAGTTAACAAAAAAGGTTAATAATCAGCACAACTACTTCTAAACTTATTTTTTGTAGATCCATATAAGGCGTTTATCGATTTTTGTGTTTGTGATTCCTTAAGCAATAATTAGTTCAATTTGTAAATAGCAATACAAAAGTGGAAACAAAAAGTGATTATTGTAGGAGCTGCTGAATTCTCAGTAAGTTAATTTGACTATTAATTAAAAATATGTTTGCAACAAACAGAGAGCCAACGCAACATACGGCAGAGCTTTAAACCATACTATTTATCTATACATAGGACGCTTGTGTCTAGGGGATTATCTAAAATAAATTCAATACGTCCAGTTTCAGATAAAAAATATGGAAATAGTTTTTGAATAAAGATATTTCGGGACGCGTTCCTGGAGCTAGTTTCCGTAAAAATATCGGTGGTACATAAGCGAAACATCGCTCAGGAGCTTTTTACACTAACGGAGAGTAGAAAGGGTCAGGGAGTAGCCCGGGCTTAGGGTCTAATGTTAGGTCGCTCGTATTGTCTTTATTGTTAAGCTTTTCTATATTACTGTTAAGCTTAATTGTTTAATAAAGTCGTGCAAAGTTAAATACTATTCATAAAAATCTATAAAATTAATTTTAACATTATTGGTTTGTTACAGCCGCAGGTAGAATACTTAAGTTAATATTATATTACATTCTAATAATAGTGATTAGGAGCAATGAATAAAGACTGGGCTCATAATATAGCTACTCGGTCAATTCTTCTACCTTGAGTTTTACATTAAATATTTGCTTATTTTAGGCTCGCGAGATATTTATTAAATAAAAATATATCTTGTTTATCAGTTCCATAAGTCTATAAGCGTTATTAGAATAGCTATTTTTTAAGTCTTTTATCAGCATTTATCATTTAACTGTTCCTACATATACTACCTACCGTTATACATGTATAATGAATGATATAGGGCTTAAAACATAAAGGAAGGAAAATTTAAGATCATTAACATTTTATAAGTAAACTTTCTGATTAATGTACGTTATTCAAAGTATGTAATACTACATTAAAAAGAAACAGTAGCTAGCGGATCAATAGGCGCTCGGCTACAGTTTTAACTATAGTAAATATTTTATAATACTTGTGAATTTATTTGTGCAAAAAATATATTATTGTGCTGGACGGTAAAAAATATATTATCAAGCACAATTTTTATTCATTATTATGTCATTAATGAGTTCTCCGTGTTATACACTTAACCAATGAATCAACCAACAGCTGGCTTTATGGAGAAAGAAGGACGTTCATGATAAATTCATTCTTTAAAAAGCAGCTTCACAGAAAGTGGACCTGGATCAGCCCCGTTTTCAGTTCCACCAAAAACGAGACTTACTCACTGTGACGATCAAACAATAAAAAAATTAATGATGTCTCTGTGAACATAAGGCTTAAGTCCGGTAGTGATTACCAACTTCTAGGAGTCACATGATATCTATATACAAGACTTGAAAGGTACCGTCTGATAAAGTCCACGCTACATCCGTTTTGTGCTCATATCAAAAATACTCAAGGCTTTCAGCTCGAGTTTAATATTAGCTTCCAATGACTAGACACTTGCAATACTCTTGACAAAATTAGCGCTAAGATCATGGAAACTGTCTTTACTGTGGGTTAGATAAAACCCACCGCAAGCCTCGAGCTAAAAAACTCTCCGATCACACTGTTAACCTCATTGAAACGAGATGTAAGATGCGGCTACAGTATTTTTCTAATTTGTCATGTTACAGGCAGCTGAATAGTCAGATCTCTTTATTACATTTCATATTAAAGGGGCAACAGAACAGAACCAATGTTCAAAAGTCTTTACGGAGATCCGGCCATCGGGCAAAGCTAACTGACTTAGTTTAAGTGGGGCCTTTATCTACAGTAGTCCAGAGGTTTTGAGTAAAATTGAGAGATTCTATGGACAGCTGAACACGTCGTCGTCGGAGCCACTTACTGAAGCGAGTTACCACCCAAGAGCACGAGCTCATCAGGCTCAACTCCTAAGAAATCCAGAACGTCAGTCTAAGAGAGATACGAATTGCTCTCAGCCAACTTAAGAACGGCAAAGCACCTGGCGAGGACCACATTGCAGCAGAACTTCTGAAAGTCAGTACTTGTAGTCCTTCAGAGGTTTTTTAATTTTGTCCTACAGGATGGTATTATGCCTTGGAGCAGAAGCTTGGAGGTGCTGTTTTTCAAGAAAGGCGATAAGAGCCTCTTGAGCAAGTATAGACCAATTTCCCTTCTAAACCGCATTTTCCCTGTTCAAAATGACTCTCGAAGTCATTTTGAATTGTCTCTCTTCCTGACTGACTAGTCAGGAATCCATCTTGGATTCCGTATAGGCATTAGTATCATAGACCACATATTTACGCTGCGCCAGATTATACGAAAGATTGAGGAGTATAATTGGGCTTTATGTTTGGCGTTTCTGGACTATGAGAATAAACCTTGATGTCGAAACTTGCAGTGCTGCAGACCCTCCAGCGTTGTTAAAGTCTTTGTACAGTAAAGGAACTGTGTCCATCCGACTACAACTTCGTACCATTAGTACGAAGCCTCCGTAGTTTAGCGGTATTGGGCCTTGCCATTTAAACTGGAGATCCGGGGAACAAACTTTGTATTATTGTTGTTTTTGGTGGGTTAGGGTAGTTAGGGCCGATCACCCTACTGTCTGAAAAGTAAGATGATCCATGTGTTGGATGGGAATGACAAAAGTCGACCCACCCACCAACCCGCATCATAACAGCGTGGTGGGATATGTTCCAAAAACCCCCTAATGGAGAATGCGTGCATTAGGGGAGGCCTATGTCCAGCTGTTAACTAACACAGGCTGATGATGATGATGACGATGATGTATATCAAGCCAATTGTATAAGGGTGTAAGACAGGGTCATGTTTTCGCCAAATAGCTCATGTTGCTCAAGTTCTCGAAGCTGTTGACGAATATATTTTGAAGGTCTTCGGCCAGTGTGTGTTGCCAGAGATCTATGGCACAGAGATATCGTCCTTCACTGATGGCCATAAGAGGAAGCTCCAAGTCACTCAGTGAGCTATGGAGCGGGCTTTGCTCGGAATTTCTGTGCGTGAGAGAGTACCTAATGCAGACATCTGCGGCAGAACGATGACTTAGCTCGCAGAGTTAGCAAACTGAAGTGGCAATCCGATGGCCATATAGCTCGTAGAGCAGATAACCGATGGGGAAGAAAGGTTCTCGAGTAGCAGCAAGCAGCCTCGTACTGGCCATTAGATAACCCTTCACGAGATGGAGTGACAACCTGTGCAAATGTGCAGAAAATCGGTATATGCAGGTAGCGCAGAATCGTACTTCTTGGCGGCTCATGGCGGAGGCGTATGCTCAGCTCAGGTTTTTACAGCCTGAAACGATGACGACGATTCTGTAAAAACAGAAAGTCGATCTAAAGAACACTGTTTTACGTTTCCAAATGTAGTAAAACTAATCAATTTAACACAGAAAAAAGGAATGAATGTCGCGTCCAGACAATGACAATCATAATATACGTATATGCGACCGCATTACGATGCTATATCAGTCAAAGAACGTGATAAATGTCAACAACATTACTTAATTTAATAAAAACTTTATATATATATAGATTTGCTTACTTTGTGCTACTCAGTGCGAGATGATATTTTTTAATTGTCAAAGTTATACACTGACCTTTTTTATGAATACATTGTTTTTGCATATTAACGTAAAAATACAAAATTATTATTCAACAGTCTTAGCAGTTTAAGTTTACAGTACAAAACAAAAAGACTAAAAAAATATATCTGAATTACTGTACCATAAAATATTTCAAACTATTAACTTTGGCTGCGTGGAATAATTTAGAATGAAAGCTATAACTCACGGAGATTATAGGCAAGGCAAGACGCGCCCATAATAAGCGTAGCTGCACAGAACGCCACCACTCAGAGATGTACTTTGAAGCACTCAGCGTTTAAATTAAGGCGTGGTTCATAACGGAACGCATCGCGAAATTCTTCTATCGAAATAGTATTTCGGATCTTATAACTATTAAAATGTGTAAACAAATGTGACCTGCGCATTATTATGGCACGAGCACGCCACCGCTCCCGCTACTAGGTTAATTTCATCCATTTTAAAAACAGTAGGAATCTTCCCTATAAAAATCAATAAAAGTAAATGACGAAGGTATCAGATTCTGAACATAATAACAGATGTTTACTGCTAAGAAAAAAATGTTTATAACAATTGAATTCTTGTGTAATTTAATACTTTTTGCCGGTATTGTCTTTGTGATCATGTTAATTGTTTTGTCTGGGATATATTAAAAAAAATTACTTTACAGTAATATTTATTATCAAAATTAGAATCGCTGCTTAATGATGTCTTTTATGCGTACATATTTCACATCATTACTATTTCAGAAAATAAATTCTGATTAATATACGTTACTCAAAGTATATAATGCTACATTGAAAATAAGCAAAAGGTAGCGGATCAATAGGTGCTCGGCTACGTTTCTCTGCGCAAGTGCAATAGATGCCCCCGAAAGGGTAGGGCGGCGCAGTACGTAATACTGTACATGGGAGCATTACATAGCTTGTAGAGCAGTTCTTACTTAGACGTAGCTCAGAAACGACGTGTTTTCAACTCATTGAGCTCATAACTTTAAAGCGCGCCTATAAGTTGTACAGTTTTAATTATAGTAAATATTTAATAATTCTTCTGAATGTTTTTGTGCAAAAATATTATTATTTTGATTATCAAACATAAGTTTTAAATCATAGATAAATTCTCCGTGTTATACACCTAACCAATGAACATAATATTACTCAGAAAAATAAGCGGTAAGTTGCGGATCAATATCTGCTGCGCAATGTAGCTTTGCGCAAGTGTAACGGACGCCCCCGCAAGGGTGGGGCTGCGCAGTACGGAGCACGTATAGGGCCTTCACCTAGCTCTCAATGCAGTTTAAATTTGGACGTACATAATACCAGACGCGTTGCAAGTTCTCCGAGTTGTAAACCTTAAAGCTTAGTACTCTTATAGTCTTAACAGTTTTATTTAGAATAAACATTTTATAGTACTAGTGTACGTTTTTCGTATAAAGACGTAAGTGAATTAAATAACAGTTGGAACGATTTTGAGTAGGTAAGTGAAATGTACGTCATCGGCATCGCGGAAGAACTTATCTCCAAGACCATATCAATAGTTAGCGCAGGCGCGAACCCATTTAAGACCCGGGTGTTAGCATAAAAAACGGGGCCCGGTTTTTAATTATAGCTCTCACAGTTAGTTTTTACATCCACGAATCAATAGGTGCTCGGCTACGTTTCTCTGCGCTAGTGCAATGGACACTCGCAAGGGTGGGGCGGCGTAGTACGTAATGCTGTAGGAGCATTGCTTAGCTTGTACCGCAGTTTTAATTTAGACGTAACTCAGAATCGATACGTTTTGGACTCCTTAAGCTTATAACTTTAAAGTCCGCCTATATGTTGTACGGTTTTAATTATAGTAAATATTTTAAAATAGTTGTGAATGTTTTAGTGCAAAGAAATATATTATTTTGAAGGACGGTAGAAGAGAGATCATCTAGCATAATTTTAACTCTATTTGGTCATTAATAAATGCTTTGTGTAATATACTTAACCAATGAACATAATATTACTCAGAAAATAAGCGATAAGTTGCGGATCAATATCTGCTGCGCAACGTAGCTTTGCGCAAGTGTAACGGACGCCCCCACAAGGGTGGGGCTGCGCAGTACGTAGCACGTATAGGGGCATCGCCTAGCTCTCAGCGCAGTTTAAATTTAGTAGTACGTAATACTGGACGCGTTGCAAGCTCTTCGAGTTGTAAAACTCAAAGCTTTGTACTACAGTTTTATATGGAGTGAATATCTTATGATACTTGTGTACGTTTTTTGTATAGAGACGTAAGTGAATCAAATTACGGTTAGAACGATTATGAGTGAATAAGTCATCGGCATCGCGGAAAAATCTGTCTCAAGATAAAATAAATTGTTAGCGCCGGCGCAAACCCAGTTAAGACCCGGGCGTTAACTTAAAAGCGGTGCTTGGTATCTAATTATAGTTTTCCCAGTTGAATTTTCCGGCTTAATGTTGAGTGCACTTCTTTTGCAAGAAGCAATCAATCGTATAGCAAAAAAATTTGAGAATTGTTTGGTAATTTCCTATTTTATAAATTATTCTATAGCCTATTTAAGTTCGCAAAGTTTATATAATATGCAATAGATATACTGATTGAAGAACCACGATTTACAGCATTCTGCACTAAATGCTCATTTATTCAACAGTCGCTCAAACAAAACGCCTCTGCTGACGAAATCCGAGAAGAAATAATTGGGGAAGGTGGGGAATAGTCTCGTTACCTTAGTAACTAGTGGTGAATTTATATCGAAATACCAATTCTTTGCTTTATATCGGTTAATGAACTCTTTGCTTCGCTTCTAAATTGCATTTCTGGAGTGAATATGAAAGGAGCTTCTGCTGACTTTTTGTAAGTTAATTTGATCGTAAATTGTATAAAAAATTTATGTTGAATTAGTTTGCAACAAACATTGACCCAATGCTACATACAGCACATGCATACGGCAGAGCTTTACTAAATAATGTTTCGATAACTTTTTATTAAACTATATATATATATATGAACGCGTGTGACCATCACGATAATCACATTTATAAAATTCTCGGCTCTCAATGTTCGTTCTCATATTTCTCCAACCCCTTAGTAATAAAGGGTTCTTTTTGTATAATTTTTATTTTTAAATATTTTATATATAATATGTGGCATTGAAATTTATCATATTTTTTTCTTTTTTATAACCAACTCCTGCTTTTTAATAGCCATTAGAAAAAAAAATCATTTTTATCTTGCTCGATAACAACAATTATAATTACTTGGTCAGTTATCCCCTCCATGTCTGCCGGTTTATAGAATTATTAATGATATCAAATTACATGGAAAAAACGTTTGCGGGGTTAGCAAGTAAGGTCTAAAATGATGAGAAAATACATCGAGTATATTAAACATAACGGTTAAAAGCAGATACTGTTAAAAAGTTTAAAAAAATGTAGTAAATGGTTTTTCAATATAGCTGTTCCGGGACACGTTTACAGAGCCAGTTTCCATAAAAACTCGGTAGTCGAAACTTTGCGTAGGCAGTTTTACTTGAGGCTAGGTGGCCGTGGCATTTTCTTCTACAAATGTTTTCGTTTTTGTTTAGATTATATATTGAATTTATTCGTGCTTGAATACTTTTGTTTAGATATGAATGGATAACTACGGGGTTTATTAAATAAACAGTGTTTAAAGATCTGATTTTTACAACAGATAAGACTTTTAAAACAATTCAGTCTCTAATCTCATTAGCAACATTATTTAAAACTAGAGTCCGACCGAAACTGTTTTTCCGGCCGAAACCGAAACCGAAACCGAAAGTTCGGCCGTGGCTTCAGTTTCGGCCGAAACCGAAACCGAAACCGAAACTCACGTGATCAAATAAAAAATTCTTAAAATACTAAAATATGGAGCTTTTATGCCTATTATTTTGCTTTATTTAAGTCATGGAATGGAGACAGTATATTAAACGTATGCTAATCGTTTTTTTAGTTGCTAATAATATTTTTATGTAACAAAAAATTGAAAATTATTTAAAACCATTTTTTTTTCAAATAAATTTCTCAGAGCAATATGAGTTATTAATAAATAAATTAATAATTTTGACTGTTGCATTAAAGACTAAGTATTGGTATTTTGAAATCTTACTAATTAATACTTTGGTTTGTATTTGTAGTTCCGAGGAGGGATCAAAAAGTTGTAAAAATGAGATAGAATATAATGACTATGACAGCTTAATTATTTATTTTTCTACATAATCTCCGAGTCCACCTACACACCAAGTCTAGCATTCCAAGTTTCCAATGCTTCAATTCCTTTAAAAAAAGGATTGTCTTGGCCCTGCATAAAGTTCTCCTCGGCATCGTTTACTTGTTATATATAGTTTTAACACATGTTTCCTCTTAAGTATTGTATCAATTTGGAGAGAAGATGAAAAATAGCTAGGCGCCATATGTGGTGAAGAGGGAGATACTCAACCAATTGTACGCTAGCATGCTGAACGGTGGCCATCGCTAAAGCTAACCTATGTGCCGGTACGTTGTCAAGATGAAACAGCTCGCCCGTTCAAAGTTTGCCTCTTTTTTATCATTGACGGCATTTCTCAACCTCGGTATTAAAGCTGCATAATCTTTAATGATGGTTCCATGCTCCAGGTAATCAAACAACAATATCACTTCTGAGTCCCAAAATATTGAGGCCATACCCCGGCCAGGCCATATACCACGGCCACGGCATGAAGATCCTTCGGGATAAACCCGTGTTTCGTCCACTGCCACAAAACTAGATTTAAAGTTTTTAAAATCTTCTTAAAACTTGTCCAACGATATCTTCGAAGTCGATTTTGTTTCTGATTCTCGGCACCCATCTTGCGGAGACTTTTCTCATTTTCATAATTTGTGTCAAAATGCGTTATATGAAATGCTTTGTGTAATTAATTAACCAATGAACAATAATATTACCTTAGAAAATAAGCGATGGGTTGGGATCAATATCTGCTGCGCAAGTAATTTTAAATGTAACGGACGCCCCACAAGGGGGTTTGCAAATGTTAGCACGTATAGGGCACCCCAGCTCCAAGGCGTTTAAATTTAGTAGTAATTACTTGGAGCGTTCCCAAGCTCTTTCGAGTTTAAAAACCCAAAGCTTTGTACCAAGGTTTTATATGGAGGAATATCTTTAATGAACTTTGTGTACGTTTTTGTATAGAGGAAAGTGAATCAAATTACGGTTAGAAATTACAGAGTGAATAAGTTATCGGCATCCGGGAAAAAATCTGCCTAAGAAAAAATTTTTTATTAATTTTAGCGCCCCAAAGTTAAGACCCAAGGGTTAACCCAAAAAGGTGTTGGTATCTAATTATAGTTCTCCAGTTGAATTTTCCGGCAATGTTGGTGGCCTTTTGCGAAGCAAATCCGTATAACAAAATATTTGGAAATTGTTTGGTAATTTCCTATTTTTATAAATTATTCTATAACCTATTTAAAGTTCCAAAGGTTTTATATAATATCCCAAGAATTTGGATTGAAGAACCACGATTTACACATTCTACTAATGCTCCATTTATTCAACAGTCCTCAAACAAAACGCCTCTTGCTGACGAAACCGGAAAAATAATTGGGGGGTTGGGAATAGTCTCTTACCTTAGTAATAGTGGGAATTTTATATCAAATCCAATTTTTGCTTTAATTGGTTAATGAACTCTTTGTTTCTTCCCAAATTGCATTTTGGTGAATATGGAAAGGAAGTTTCCGCTGACTTTTTGTAAGTTAATTTGATCAAAATTGTATAAAAATTTATGTTGAATTAGTTTAAACAAACATTGACCCAAGTTACATACCGGCACATCATAGACAGAGCTTTACTAAATAATGTTTCGATAACTTTTTATTAAACTGTATATATATATATGAACGCGTGTGACCATCACGATAATCACATTTATAAAATTCTCGGCTCTCAATGTTCGTTCTCATATTTCTCCAACCCCTTAGTAATAAAAGGTTCTTTTTGTATAATTTTTATTTTTAAATATTTTATATATAATATGGCATTGAAATTTACCAATTTTTTTTCTTTTTTATAACCAACTCCTGCTTTTTAATAGCCATTACAAAAAAAAAATCATTTTTATCTTGCTCAATAACAACAATTACAATTACTTGGTCAGTTATCCCCTCCATGTCTGCCGGTTTATAGAATTTATAATGATATCAAATTACATGGAAAAAACGTTTGCGGGGTTAGCAAGTAAGGTCTAAAATGATGAGAAAATACATCGTATATATAGTATATTAAACATAACGGTTAAAAGCAGAAACTCTTAAAAAGTTTAAAAAAATGTAGTAAATGATTTTTCAATATAGCTGTTCCGGGACACGTTTACAGAGCCAGTTTCCATAAAAACTCGGTAGTCGAAACTTTGCGTAGGCAGTTTTACTTGAGGCTAGGTGGCCGTGGCATTTTCTTTACAAATGTTTTTCGTTTTTTGTTTAGCTTATATATTGAATTGATTCGTGCTTGAATACTTTTGTTTAGATATGAATGGTTAACTACGAGGTTTATTAAATAAACAGTGTTTAAAGATCTGATCTGTTTATTACAACAGATAAGACCTTTAAAAACAATTGAGTCTCTAATCTCATTAGGAACATTATTTAAAACGAAAGGGTTGCTTGTCTTATAGGCAGAATATCGAAACGGTATTCGTTGAAGGTCATTAAGGTTTATGTACCAGTATATGAGTGTATCATTCAGAGGATGAGGTGGAGGCAAAGGATGCTGATATTTCACGAGCCATACATTTCTCCAAAACGCAATACATGGTACTGATTGGGTACTTTAACGCAAAACTAAGTATAAGGAAAGATGACTCGCATGAGCAGAAGAGTGGGCAATTTTAGAGTAAGGCAACCGAACCCAAGGAGGCAACAGCTGGCTGGCTTTGTGGAGAAAGAAGGACACTTATCATAAATTCATTCTTCAAAAAGCAGCCCCACCGAGGATGTGCACCTGGTTCAGACCCGATTTCAGAAAAACTAAATTTACTTTGATACGACGTCAAATGTCAAAAATTGAATGTTTCTATGATCATAAGGGTTAAACCAGTAGTCATTACCGCCCTCCGAACAGGTTCTCGCTTTGTTGTAGCGGTGGGGCTCAGTACCTGCGGCCTGCCCAACCGCGGGAAAGCTAAGAGGAACCAAGGAGGAGGCTGCTCCAAGCGGGCTGATCAAGCCCGCTTAGGATGCGCATTTGGAGGTTGCGAGGGTAGGTTAGTTGCAGGTGGTAGATGTGCCGCTCTTAATGTCCTTCGCAACCAAGGAGGAGTCGGTACTTCGTAGGCCGCTCTCCCTATCCTCCGCGACTTGGCGGGGCCGCACCGCTGATGTGATGTGGATGGGCCGTGGGAGGAGGGGACATTCGGCATGGTGTTGTAGATCTCTCCTCCTTCTGCGGCTGAGATGGAGCTAGCGGCGGAGCTAAACATCGGGGCCGCCGCTGGGGGTGGTAGTCTTGTCCATGCGTGGGCTGGGAATTCCTGGCTCCCATGGCCCCTGACTAATAGACTCAGGGAAGTCTGTTACCTAACTACAGGAGCCGAGACCAATAGCGCGTTAGTTCCGACGCGCCCAGAAGGAGGCATATAGCCGCAGGGCCGAGATGGGGCTGCTTCGGCAGCCAGCGCTGGTGGGGTCACAAAAAAGTGCGACACAGTTTGTGTGACCCCATCTCTAAAGCGCCAAGAAGGAACAACGTGGTGGTTTTAGTCGGTGCGAGTCCGACATTACCCGTCTTTGGCCCCACAAGAACGGGTATGCGTAGGCATTTCCCAACGGTAAAAAAAAGTAGTCATTACCGACTTGTAAGAGGCACAATTAAAGGCTGGAAAGGTTTATTCTGATAAAGTCCTCGAAACGGACGTAGCGTCTCGTGCTCATATCCAAAATGCTCAGCTTGAGTTTAATAATCGCTACCAATACCTCGGCACCTGTAGTACTGTGGACGAAATTCACGCTAAGTTCGTGGAAATTTTCTTTACTGCAGGTACCAGGTTCTATAAGACCTGTCGCTAGCCTTGTACCCAAAAACTCTCTGATCACAATCTTGACCTCATTGAAACGAGACGGAAGATGCGGCTACACTTTTGTCTCGCTTCCAAACCTGACGACTTCACCCGAACAAGCTGAATTCCAAATAGGCTTTAGTGCCATAGACAACATAATTTCGCTGCGGCAGATTATACAGAACACTGAGGAGTATAATCTGTCATTATGCTAGGCGTTTGTTGACTATGACAAAGCCTTTGATTCTGTTTAATTTAAGGCAATGTTGCATGCCCGTCGGCATTGCTAAATTGAAAGTCGGTATATAGGTGTGCTAATATGTTCGTGAATTAAAAGCTACGATACAACTATGTCTATCCAAATACA
Organism: Lamproptera curius; assembly: GCA_029286875.1. Classification (NCBI taxonomy): domain Eukaryota; kingdom Metazoa; phylum Arthropoda; class Insecta; order Lepidoptera; family Papilionidae; genus Lamproptera; species Lamproptera curius. Next base: position 885,168 of record JAGSMT010000213.1, read on the forward strand.
ATACAGCAATACGAAGCCAATTCAATTGCAGATGGGTGTAAGACAATGAGACATTATATCCCCGAAACTCTTCACCGATGTATTGATTGTAAGATGCTTTTAAACTTATCGACTAGAAAGGAAGTTTAGCGTATATGACCAATACGAAACGGTCTATAGCGAAACGAGAAAAACGTAGTCGAGCACCTATTGATCTGCTAGCTATTGCTTATTTTCAATCTAATATTACATACTTTTTGTAACGTATATTGATCAGAAGTTTATTCATAGATTATATATAGATCTTAAATATAAACATAAAATAGGTTTACTTGCTTTTTCTTAAGAAACAAAGACGAAAAATTTTTAATTACTGCACGACTGATTTCGATTAGATAAAACTATTGAACAATATATATGTATTTCATTCGGTAATTTGAAAAAACTATACATTTATAAAATGCCAAAGATAGTTACTTAATGAAAAAAACATCTCGCAAGGACAAAGTAAGCAAATATCTAAAATGCTAGGCAGACAAATTAACCGGGTAGTTAAATTTAGATTCTGAGTCAAGACTTTATTCTTCGCACCAAATTAACTTATCCTACATTATTAATTTTATAGATATAAATAAATAGTTGTATTTGTATTTATATTTGCTACAAAAGTTTTTCTAAAATTTAGTTATGTTATTGACATTAGGCTTGTTCTTTGATCGATACAGTTGTGCTTGCAACGTAGTCATTGTGTGTGCGCGATATTAATTTCTTTTTTCAGTGTAAGTAAATTAGGTATTCTAAATGTGACAACATAAAACAGTGTGTAAATCAGCTAGAAGTCCCCCTTTTTTTACCGTGGGTAAATGCCTACGCATACCCGTCCTCGCGGGGGAAAAATCAGGTCTTAGGTCTTAAAAAATAAGGTCTTAGACCAATGTGTGTTGCCAGTGATGACCTATTGCACCGAAACATGGCCCTTTACTGCAAGCCGCATGAGGAAGCTCCAAGTAACTCAGAGACCTATGGAGCGGGCATTGCTCGGTGTTTTTCTGCGTGATAAAGTGCGTAATGCAAAAATCCACGGAAGAACGATGGTAACTGACATAGCTCGCAGAATTACCAAGATGAATTGACAACATAGTAAACTATTAACAAAATACTGTTTAGTTCCTTCCTCGTCTTTCGAAAAACATCATTATTGTCAAAGAATGTTTCTGAACTAAAATCGAAACATTGAGGCCATTGTAGCATAGATACATAATTTCGCTACTATTTTGAGTTGAAAACACTTCTGAGCAGTTTGGTTTTCCAGCAAAGTTTCTTACAATTTTACCGAAACTAAAGCCGAAACTTGATTTTGGCCTGAAACTCGCAAACCAAATTCCGAAACCGAAAGTTCGGTCGGACACTATTTAAAACGAAAGGGTTGCTTGTCTTATAGGCAGAATATCGAAAGTTTCGTTTGAAGGTCATAAAGGTTTATCACGTATAGATACACACAGGATGAGGTGGAGGCAAAGTATGCTGATTTTTCCAGAAACGCACATACATGTTGCTGATTGGGAAATCAGTCTTTAACGCTAAAACTAGGTTATAAGGACAAGATGACTCGATGAGCAGAAGACGATGGGTAATTTTGCAGAGTCAAGAACTCGAACCCAAGGAGGGCAACATGCTGGCTGGCTTTTGTAGGAGAAAGAAGGACACGATTTATCATAAATTCATTCTTCAAAAGCCACTCAGATGATGCACCTGGTTCAGCCTCGCTCACGATATTGAAAAGCTAATGATTTGACTATCGACGACAAATGCTCAAAAGATTGAATATTTCTATGATCAGTAGAGGCTTAAGACCAGTAGGTTATTACCGCCCTCGAACAGGTTCTCGCTTTGTCGTAGCATTGGGTCAGTACCTGCAGGCCTGCCCAGCCGCGGGGAAGCTAAGAGGAACCAAGGTGAGGAGGCTGCTCAAGCTGGGCTGAATAAGCCCGCTTAGTATCGCCTTTGGAGGTTGCGAGGACAGGTTGTAGGTGGTAGGTGCCGCCTAGTCCTTCGCAGCCAAGGAGGAGTCGCAGGGCAAGAGGAGTGTTGGTACTTCATGGCCGCCTCCCTATCCTCCGTCACTGGCGGGGCCGTACCGCTGATGTGGTGTGGATGGGCCGTGGAGGAGAGGGACATTCGGCATGGTGTTGCAGATCTCCTCCTCTCTGCGGCTGAGATGAGACTAGCGGCGGAGCTTAAACACCAGGGCCACCGCTGGGGCTGGAGTCTCGTCCAGCGTGGCTGGGAACTCCGGCTCATGGCCCCTGACTAATAGACTCAGGGAAGTCTGTTACCTAACTACAGGAGCCGAGACCAATAGCGCGTTAGTTCCGACGCGCCCAGAAGGAGGCATATAGCCGCAGGGCCGAGATGGGGCTGCTTCGGCAGCCAGCGCTGGTGGGGTCACAGAAGGTGGAACAATTCCCTGTAACCCCATCTCTAAAGCGCCAAGAAGGAACAACGTGGTGGTTTTAGTCGGTGCGAGTCCGACATTACCCGTCTTTGGCCCCACAAGAACGGGTATGCGTAGGCATTTCCCAACGGTAAAAAGTAGTCAATTACTGACAAGAGGTCACAATTAAAGGCTGTAAGGGTTTCTTCTGATAAAGTCCTCGAGACGGACGAGCGTCTCGTGCTCATATCCAAAATGCTCAGCTGAGTTTAATAATCGCTACCAATACCTCGGCACTTGTAGCACTGTGGACGAAATTCACGCTAAGTTCGTGGAAATTTTCCTTATTGTAGGTACCAGGTTCTATAAGACCTGCCGCTAGCCTTTGTACCCAAAAACTCTCTGATCACACTCTTGACCTCATTGAAACGAGACGGAAGATGCAGCTACACTCTTGTCTCGCTTCCAGACCTGACGACTTCACCCGAACAAGCTGGATTCCAAGTAGGCTTTAGTGCCATAGACAATATATTTTCGCTGCGACAGATTATACAGAACACTGAGGAGTATAATCTGTCATTATGCTAAGCGTTTGTTGACTATGACAAAGCCTTTTATTCTGTTTAATTTAAGGCAATGTTGCATGCCCGTTGGCATTGCTAAATTGTCAGTCGGTATATAGGTGTGCTAATATGTTCATGAATTAAAAGCTACGATACAACTTTGTCTATCCAACTACAATACAGCTATACGAAGCCAATTCAATTGCAGATGGGTGTAAGACAAGGAGACATTATATCCCTGAAACTCTTCATCGATGTATTAGAAGATGCTTTCAAACTTATCGACTAGAAAGGAAGTTTAGCGTATATGGCCAATACATCACCCAACTTCGATTTCCAGACGACAGAGTCATCATGTTGGAGTCACTGCAGGACCAAAACGCTTTGCTCAATGATTTTAAAGGGTCTCCCAATACGTGGTCCTTAGGATGACTTATGGACAAGACAAAGTCGTGTCTAACGCTCATTTCATGCCTACGCCAGTAGTTTTGTAAATGCTGTACTTGAGTTCTGACGAATATCTGCAACGAATACCTAGGAAAATTAGTCAGGTTAAATAAATCGAACTTCGACGCAGAAGTGAATTGACAAATCCAACCCGGATGGGCAGCATTCGGAAAGTTAAAACATATTTTCTTGGCCAATATCCTGAATGCATGATGACTAAGGTCTTAGACAAATGTGGTTACCAGTGATGACCTACTGCACCGAAACATGGCCCTTTACTGCAAGCCGCATGAGGAAGCTCCAAGTAACTCAGAGACCTATAGAGTGGGCATTGCTCGGTGTTTTTCTGCGTGATAAAGTGCGTAATGCATAAATCCACGGAAGAACGATGGTAACTGACATAGCTCGCAGAATTACCAAGATGAATTGACAACAGTCTAGCCACATAGCTCATTGTACCGATAACTGATTGGAACGAAAGGTTCTCGAGTGGCAGCCTCGTACTGACCATCGCAGCGTCAGACGACTCCCCCACAAGATGGAATGACGGACTTATTGAATGTGTAGGAGGTCGGTGAGTGCTCTTGGCGAAGGAGGAGTTCTAACTCCCCGAACAGGTTCTCGCTTTGTCGTAACAGTAGGGTCCAGTATCTGCGGCTTGGGCCAGCCGCGGGGAAGCTAAGAGGAGGAGCCGGTAAGTGGAGGAGGCTGCTCCAAGCTGGCTTAGCTCAGCTATGAAGCGCTTAGAGGGTGCAGTGGATGGGTAAGAGGTGGTAGACGCGCTGCCATCCCTGTCCTCTGCAGCCAAGGAGGAGTCACGGGGGAAGAGGAGTGTCGGTATTCCATGGGCCACCCTCCCTATCCTCCGCGACTCGGCGGGGCCGCACCGCTGATGCTGTGTGAAAAAGCCGTGGAAGGAGAGGACATTCGGAATGGTGTCATAGATCTCCTGTTTCTGCGGCTGAAATAGACCTAGCGGCCGAGTTTAACATCCGGGCCGCCGGTGGGGGCTGGAAGTCTCGTCCCACCGTGATTAACAGACTCGGGGTAGTCTGTTACCTAACCGCAGGCGCCGAGACGAAGGGCGCGTTAGTTTCAAAGTGCCCAGAGGGAGCCAGACGGCCGAAGGGCCGAGATGGGGCTGCTTCAGCGGCCAGCGCTGGTGGGGTCGTAGAAGATTGGGAAAAAGTTCCTCTGATCCCATTTTTAAGGCACCAAGAAGGAACAAAGTGGTGGTTTAAGTCGGTGCGGGTCCGCCATAACCCGATTTTTCCCCCGCGAGGACGGGTATGCGTAGGCATTTACCCACGGTAAAAAAAAGGGGGACTTCTAGCTGATTTACACACTGTTTTATGTTGTAACATTTAGAATACCTAATCTACTTACACGAAAAAGAAATGATTATCGCGCACACACAATGACTACTGCAAAGCACAACTATATCGATCAAAGAACAAGTCTAATGTCAATAACATACTAAATTTTAGAAAAACTTTTGTAGTAAAATATAAATACAAATGCAACTATTTATTTATATCTATAAAATTAATAATGTAGGATAAGTTAATTTGGTGCGAAGAATAAAGTCTTACTCAGAATCTAAATTTAACTACCAGGTCAATTTGTCTAGCTTTGCATTTTAGTATTTGTCCTTGCGAGATGTTTTTTCATTAAGTAACTAATCTTTGGCATTTTGTAAATGTATAGTTTTTCAAATTCGAATGGAATACATATATATTGTTCAATAGTTAATAATCAAATCAGTGTGCAGCAATTAAATTTTATCTTTGTTCTGAAAAAGCATAAACTCCGTGACCACAGCCTGAAATGTTCAAACATCGGAATTTAAGTAATTAAAATAGCTTGATAAAATCCGTAAATCATTTTATTTAATAAAGTATAACTATTCTATGTTTAAACATATAGACATTATAATTAGATAAACCTATTTATGTTTATATTAAGATCTATATATAATCTATGAATAAACTTCTGATCAATATACGTTACTAAAAGTATGTAATATTAGATTGAAAACAAGCAATAGCTAGCAGATCAATAGGTGCTCGGCTACGTTTTTCTCGTTTCGCAATAGAGCCACGCAAGGGTGGGGCGGCGCAGTACGTAACACTGTACATAGGACCATTGCCTATCTTGTAGCGCAGTTTTAATTTAGACCTAGCTCAGAATCGATACGTTGCGAACGTTTTGTTGTACAGTTTTAACAATAGTCAATATTTTATAATACTTGTAAATGTTTTTGTGCAAAAAAATATTATTGTGATGGACGGTAAGAAATAGATTTTATCAAGCACACTTTTTAAATCATTATTATGTCATTAATAAGTTCTCCGTGTTATACACTTAACCAATGAACATAATATTACTCGGAAAATAAGCGATAAGTTGCGGATCAATATTTGCTGCGCAACGTAGCTTTGCGCAAGTGTAATGGACGCCCCCGCAAGGGTGGGGCTGCGCAGATCGGAGCACGTATAGGGGCATCACCTAGCTCTCAGCGCAGTTTTAATTAAGACGTAGCTCATACTGGACGCGTCGTAAACTCATTCAGTTGTTAACCTTAAAGCTTTGTGCTCTCATAAGATACACAGTTTTATTTACGGTAAATATATTATTGTGTGCGTTTTTCGTGTAAAAACACAGAGTGTATCAAATACGGATACATAACGATTTTTGGCAAGTAAGTAAAATTTACGTCGCCGACATCGCGGAAGAACTTATCACCCAGATAAAATTAATAGTTGGCGCCGGCGCGAACCCATTTAAGACCCGGGCGTTAACTTAAAAAACGGGGCCCGGTTTCTAATTATAGCTCTCCCAGATAGTTTTTCTATCAGCGAATCAATAGGTGCTCGGGTACGTTTCTCAGCGCAAGTGTAATGGACGCCCCCGCAAGGGTGGGGCTGCGCAGTTCGGAGCACGTATAGGGGCATCACCTAGCTCTCAGCGCAGTTTTAATTTAGACGTAGCTCATACTGGACGCGTCGTAAACTCATTGAGTTGTTAACCTTAAAGCTTCGTGCTCTCATAAGATACACAGTTTTAGTTACAGTAAATATATTATTGTGTGACCGTTTTTCGTGTAAAAACACAGAGTGAAACAAATAACGGTTACATAACGATTTTGAGCAAGTAAGTAAAATTTACGTCGCCGACATCGCGGAAGAACTTATCACCCAGATAAAATCAATAGTTGGCGCCGGCGCGAACCCATTTCAGACCCGGGGTTAACTTAAAAAACGAGGCCCGGTTTCTAATTATAGCTCTCCCAGATAGTTTTTCTATCAGCGAATCAATAGGTGCTCGGGTACCTTTCTCTGCGCAAGTGTAATGGACGCCCCCGCAAGGGTGGGGCTGCGTAGTACAGAGCACGTATAGAGCCATCACCTAGCTCTCAGCGCAGTTTAAATTTAGACGTAGCTCATACTGGACGCTCGAAACTCATTGAGTTGTTAACCTTAAAGCTTCGTGACTCTATATAGCTAACAGTTTAGTTACAGTAAATATTATTATGTGTGACCGTATTTCGTAAAACACAGAGTGAAGACAAATAACGGTTACATAACGATTTTGAGCAAGTAGTAAAATTTACGTCGCCGACATCGCGGAAGAGCTTATCCCAGATAAAATCAAAGTTGGGCCGGCGCGAACCCATTTCAGACCCGGGGTTAACTTAAAAAACGAGGCCCGGTTTCTAATTATAGCTCTCCCAGATAGTTTTTCTATCAGCGAATCAATAGGCGCTCGGGTACGTTTCTCTGCGCAAGTGTAATGGACGCCCCCGCAAGGGTGGGGCTGCGTAGTACAGAGCACGTATAGAGCCATCACCTAGCTCTCAGCGCAGTTTAAATTTAGACGTACAGAATACCAGACGCCCTGCAAGTTCTTCGAGTTGTAAACCTTAAAGCTTAGTACTCTTATAGTCTTAACAGTCTTATTTACAGTAAATATCTTATAATACTAGTGTACGTTTTTCGTATAAAGACGTAAGTGAATCAAATAACAGTGAAATCGATTTTGAGTAAGTGAAATCTAAGTCATCGGTCGGTCAGAATAACTTATTTCCAAGATAAAATCAAAAGTGGGCGCAGGCGCGAACCCATTTAAGATACGGGCGTTAACTTAAAAAGCGGGGCTCGGTTTCTAATTATAGCTCTCCCACTTAGTTTTTCTATTAGCGAATCAATAGGTGCTCGGGTACCTTTTGTATTTATGGTAAATTTCTTATATATTACTTGTGTAAATATTAGTGATTAAGTTAAATCTATGGCTCCGGCAACGGAAGAACTTATCATCAAGATATAATCAATAGTTTGCGCCGGCGCCAACCCAGTTAAAACCAGGGCGTGAACTTAAAAGGCGGGGCTCGGTATTACAATTAGAGCTGTCCTACTTCGATTTTGAGCTTCGTGCTCTTTTAATTTTGTATTGTTTTCTTGCTTGATAAATATTTATTAAGTTTACATGTTATTAACGTTCTCTTCATCGTCTTTTAATACAAATTTCTATACTTAGTGCAAATAACGTAACATAACTTACAATAAGTTAGTAACATCTGGCGGATCGATTTTTGCGGTGCTATGTACTTTTGCGTAAGGGCGTGACCGCTCAGTAGGCTAGCACAGTATAAAATAAAGCATGGAACAAATGGAACAATACTTCGTGAATTCAGTTAAGAGTAATTGAGTATTGGCAAAGTGAAAGCACGTTAATCTTATGCTACATATAGTTTTGTTAGTAGTAGACATAAAGGAAATCGGTATAGCAGGACTTTGTTGACTGTTGTTGATATAAAATAATTAAATTGGAAATGCAACTAAAATAAAACATCAGGAATAAAATCAAGTGAAGTAAGTGGAATAGCTTTGAAGGTCTACTGTTTTGTTTAAGTATTGTTAGTAAATCAATTCTTTGACGGCCTCGGGAGACGTGACACCTCGAAGACGAATTTGTAATTCTTTAGCGCAGTTTTAATTCAGACCTTTCTTGAACAAAACGTGACGTATAGCAGCTTCTTAGTGTTGGTTACATGTAAAATGGTTGTTCTTATTAGCATTATTGTCTTATGGTTTAACCTTTAACTTTGTAACTTTTTTAAATGTAAAATATTTTTTTCATTTATAGCACCGTAACATCGGCATAAGTTGAAATAATAATTATGCATACATTCCAAAAATTTACACATTGACAACTACTATTTGAATTACAATAGTAATAAGTCTATAATCAATAAATTAAAAGCGGTACGTATCGAAAGTGCTCAGTTGCGCCCATAGGTTGTAGGAATACTAACCAGAACCAGGGGACTGGCCATCAAGTTTCAGTTTTTGCTTTTTCTTCTTTCTTCTTATTGTGCCATTTAATATTGTAGTTTTGATGAAATATTTTTTCATTTAGAACTGATCTGCAGAAAGTTTCGAAACTATGGATAAGTCGTTTTGCATTTAAATTTTAATAATTGAAATATGATAAGGATTAAATAAATAGTATAAGCTGATAGAATCACCTACTTGCTCGAAGTGCCTTGCGCCATATGGTTGAGAAATACTAACCAGAACAAGGCATCAGTCAAGTCCATTGCCTTTCCTATTTTCATTATGGCACATTATTTTTGATGATTTTAAAGACTGAAATTGTAATTTCGTAAGTCCTGTCTGCAGAGTTTCCAAGCAACTCTGTGGTCAAGCGTTTTAAATTTCTGGAATTATTACTGACAAGATGTTAACGAAAGCTTTACAACGGATGAGACGTTACATGCCTGACTGACTAGAACTAGATGGAATCGCTACAAGTTGGGATTATGCACGTCCAAAGACAAAGGAACATCTGCTTTATCAACTGTCACCCTGTTTGGCACAATGAGTACCTTTTTGATGATTGAAACAATAAAATTGTAATTACCTGATACTTACTCGAATGTGATCTCATTGAGTGAAGTAAGGAGTCAGTACTGTTTATTTAATTTCCCAGGTTCCTCTACACAAAATTTGACCTGAAACTGGTTTCAAACTCAAGTCTCGAGTTGATATGATGATCGTAGAGTTATTGAGAGGTCTCTTTCAAAATCGACTCATGTATATGTTAACATCTCGACTTATCATTTGGTTTTAATTTCTTCTAGAGAGGTGCTCTTATCAGATACAGAATTCGTTATAACTTAAATCACTTACAATTAATAAATGTCTTTATATCAGCATGATAGAAGTAAGCTCGTATATATTTATTTAAATCATAAGTAAATTTAAATTTTTTTGATCAATTTATGTACCTATATTCTAAATGTTTTCGAAAATTGTAGATAAGACAATGCAAGTTAATAGGATAACTAATTCAAGTGATTAAAATACAAACACGTTCTATAACCTCTTAAGACCGGCCTTACACACCCTACTTTTACATTACCACACACATTTCTTAACAGAAATTGAACCTATGTTTTGCGGTTTGTAAAGCAAGTGTTATTACCATCAAGCCATTGAGATGGTTCCCATATATCTATTTACACTTTGTTCTTTACAGGTTACTACCAAAAATTATCAAATAAATATTTTTGATGATAATACGCTAAATTTATTTAAAATAATCTTGGACGAGGCACGAAGACAGAAGAAATTGACTGCTGAGCCTCCAACCTAGTGCAAACAAATCTATCAGTGAAAGTGCAAAATTTTTAAAGGACATTTTGCTATTAAGCCATTTAGTGTATTTAGGTTTTTGTATATTGTTATGTGTATTTAGGTTAATAATGTAACATTTGTTATCATCAAACTTTTATAACACTTTGGACGAGACGAATTTAGGACATTGATTTCCAGTTATTACTTAAAAACATTGCTGTATTTCATTTACGGATATCTTCCGCAGGATTCTTTTTGCTAATTTATGACCAAAATAACAATGAGTTACACTACGTAAGCGTATAAAAAGACCAGATTACCATGACATCACCTCGACAAGACACAGGTAAACAAATTTTCTTTATAGATGCATATTAGTTCTTTTTTTTTTTGAGAACCATCTTTGTTTTAGTGATTTAGAAAGTTTATGAAGTAAATGATATTTAGGTATAGAACGCACTAAATGTTCGGATCATTTGGTGCATTCACGATGAATGCAACATGTCATGGTCTTTTTACATATTTTAGCTCATTTACAACCAATCTTAACAAGTTCTTACAACATCCAACATTTATGTATTTTATTTATCATAGATTGTTACAATTATTATCAATGACCCTTTCAACAATAATGAGGACTTTTAAAACTCATACTTAATTATTAGTATTAATCGAAATTCTTATTTCATAATTTATGAAATTGTTGTTTATTTTCGTCGGTGTCGATAATTGAACCTCTTCTTTACTTCTACAGTGATAGTTAAAGAAAATTATCAGCTCTATCGCTTCGAGTAAAATGGTGTTGCAAGACCACCATTTCGAGACAATCTTTGGATCCAGCTTCCCGGTCCCTTGTTTATTTTTATTTTTTTTATAGTTAAAAGATTTTGGTGATCTAGACAATCTACCATATCACGCAAAGTCAAAGTAAAAGTCAAGAACTTATTATTCAGCTTTTTTAAACTTGGATGAGCAAACATTTTTCCACGTTTTATAAATATTAGTTATTATGGTTAACACAATTTTTAGAATGAACTAAAAGCGGCCAAGTTCTGTACGAGAACAACCTATAAACATTGAAATAATGTCCAGTTTTTTTCAATATATCCTTTGGCTAGTATTAAGCAAAAATAAGTGCATATTGCATCGTCAGTTAATATCCTGTTTAGTTTTACCCTTAATTCAATTTGAAAACTATTTTATTTGTCATGTTGGATAAAAGTTGAAAGTATTTGAGGATGTTTGATGATGATGATGTTTTCCAAGCTAATTTACACGTAATAGTTTACTCAAATAGAGAAATGAATGCCATAAAATATAATGAATGGTGTTAAATATCCGTAGGGAAATTTATATAATAAAAAAATATAAAAAGTTTTTAACTAAAAAAACAAAATTAGATTTAGAACTTTTGCCGATCTTTGTTTATTTTTAATTCTCATAGCTTTAGATGTTACGTAGGCATAATTATTTTCAACTTACTTTGATTTATCTTGGGCTAATGACTTTTTTTAAAAGCAAGCATTTATTTGGTATTTGCATAGACGAAGTTTAACACAAATATATATAGAGTACGAGTTCGTGTATATCTCAGTTTTGCATACAAATTCAGATTCTATAGCGGATATTTTAATCATCATGAACAAGTAACACCTGGAGTTAATAATCGCTTACTAAGCTTACAATTAAAAATAATTAGCTATAGGGTAGCATTGACTATTCTTATTATGTTATGCACTAAACGATTGGCAATTTTTTATATATTCCAAAAGATGTATTATTTTTATTTTTCACTGTACTGTACGAGTCGGTATTCAGTTAGTAGTTTAACTAAATTGGCATATACGGTTTTCTGTTTTATTCAAAATTCTATTTCTTTTTGTTTTTGCGTGTAAAAAAAGTAATTATTTACGTAAAATAGTGGATAGAAAAATACTACTCCCTGGCTGTTCATTGGCTTCAGTCTCACAATACTAATTAAATGTTAGGTCTCTGTTAGACGCAGTCCCGTGATTTAAAGTGTCTTTAAAAATACTCGTGTTACTTGTATTTGATGTTATTATTAAGTGGTATTGGCGTTGTCATAATTTTTTTTTTAAATTCGCGGATCTGTACACAACGTCAGTCAGTCGTAGTAATATATGTCAGTCGATGTGATCTGTATTTTGTTGTGACTTTAAATTTGTTCAGATGGTCTGCATTGACAATGACCTGTAAGGTATCTCGATGTCGCTTTACTGTTCCTACGCAGCTGTTAAAGTTTCTTTTTCCAACTTATCACAGAATGAGACGTCAAGCACAGTTTTATATAAGTCCGTCAAGGCTTATAATCAAAATTCCAATTGAAACTTTGAATGGGTTAACTTCGCATTAAATTATTTTTAGTTGAAAGATTGGCAACCCAATATACGATTATCGAAATTCTTCACCTTAACCTAATTAAATTTGTAAACCTCGATTATGTTATTTTTGTTTCATATCCAAATTTTTAGTTTGCAAATGTAACCTATTCTTAACAGTAAATTTTACAAAAAAAAAAAATAAAATTGGCTGAATTGTGTGCTTCCCAAGCCTTCTGTGTCAAGTTGACCATGTAAACTGTTATTTATCGTATTAAAAGATTGTACTTTAACGTAAAAGTCGGGTCTTGTGACCAAAAAAGGACAGACAAAGTATATTTGGATGTGTTAGTTTTGAAATGGAAGTGCACTATATGCTTCTATGATTGTTGTACTGGATGTCGTACAGGGTATGTGGTGTTCATGTAGTTGATAGCTTTTGATATTGTCTTTTTGATGTTCAATTATGAGTTTTTAAATATCGTTCGTATGTGAGAATAATTTCACCTTCATAAGACTGTATGAAGTACTGGTGTAAATGATAATTACCTTAACATTAATTTTCTTTGCCGCATTAAGTCTTGAGGAAGTAAGATGTGGGAGTAACAATATAATGAGATTTTTTTATAAATTTAAACGATGTTGAAACTAAAGAAAGCGGTGGCGTGCATTAGGGAAGGCCTATGTCCAGCAGTGGACTGAAGCAGGCTGATGATGATGATGATTAAACGAAAATATTGAATTATTTACAGTTATCTGTAATATTCAGTTTAATATTAATAGATATAAGTTTGGTATAAGATACATTAGGCTCTTTGTTACAAGCAATTACTCTAAACGGATAATAAATCAGAATGTATTATGTGACTATTTACGCGCTGATATTTGCCAAGACTTTAGATGTTTTAGTTCAACAACTCACAATATTGTTTCAATACGTAATATAAATATTCGTGTATGCCGTAAATGCCTGTTGAAACATCTTTGACGTTGTAGAATTGCGCTATCAGGAAATCGAGTAATTGGCACTTCTGAGGCAGCACTTAAGTCATATTGAGAAGTAGACAGACATTAGACACTGTACAATATCCCAAATTATCCGTATTTTACCAATTATAACACCATTCCTGGCACAAAATGCTTGCTCTGTTTACGCACACAATTTTTTAATGATCAATTTATCACGCTCTTAGACTGTGGCAGTATCATTACGGCGATACTCTGTTACGTTAAAGATCTTGGACTTGCAAATTCAATGGGCTACTATTGGCGTCAGAACTTAGATTTAATTTTTGGCTGAATTACATCTCACAGTTGGTTTGCTTGTAATTATAGTTGATGTATACTATCCTATAGATTAGTAATTTATAGGTGTTGTTATGATCAGGCCATGCATTGAATCATTGTTACGGTTACCCTTCATTGCAAATACAATCACACATACGAAAATTTTAGTTTACACCTATGTATTAATTCGTATACATATGTAGATATAAAGTTCTCTTTTTATATATCTGTATTAGTCAATATCTTTTCTTTAGCTAACTGTTAAATATTATTAACTATGTGCGTGCATACATACATATAAATGACCTCTGCCACTCATAAAATATATTGGTATCTGACGTAGAAAATATAAATAAAGCGAAGTCATTTTTAGAATATGAGATAACTTTGGTTTTTACCTCGTCGGCTACACCTCAGTCGGAATACATGTGAGTAAAGTTTTGTAACCTTTGCTTTTCGTTTCTCATAATTATTGTTTATATGCCCTATTAATTTCAATCTGGACACTTAGTCAAACTCTTAAACTCGGTTAAACTCGGCGAACGTTATAACAGGCTAAAAGAAAACATAAACATTGCAAAACACGAATCCTTAATTAGTGGGTGAACTATCAGGCACTTCCCGATTCTTGATGGTAAGTGTTATGCGGATAATATGTTAAGCGGATGCGGTTTTTTTAACAAAAGGGAAGTCCACTAAAGTTGTTCGAAATATCATTACACTGTTGCTCAACACTTTAACTTTGTGTCTCCACGCCGCTTGGATTTATAGGAGTCCGATCTCGGTCGCTAGCTATCTTCGAGGGCTACGACCTACGTAGTATTTTGTGTCAAGCCCAATATGACTGAATATCTCGTTTGTCAGGTACGTCAATTTATATTTGACATACATTTAAGAATAAAAATTGTATTTGAAAAATCGAAAAAGAAAACGGCAAGTTTATTATAACATACGAATGCACCGATATACCATACCATAAATACGTTAAATAAGAGGAAAAATCATTTCTTTTATAATATATTTAATTATTTATCATCATCGTCAGCCTGTGTTAGTTCATCTATGATCTTATATGACTAGACCTCCAGCCCCCAAAGGTGGCTTCGGTGACAGGCTGCCCCTTTAGGCCTGTTTTGGCCGCAGAAGAAAGAGGGAAGGTCTTGTTTTGTCGCGGAGATCAGGCAGGGCGACCTGTGATCCATTAAACTCAACCCCCTAAGACTAGACACCTTACAGTATTACGTGGCATAAACTTTACTCCTATGGTAGATATAGTATATCTTAACTCAACTGCAAGCGCCTGAAGACAAAAAGTATACTAACATTTGATCTCTTATTTCAGTTTAAACAATTGAACGAACATCAATTAACAAGTATCCGAAATCCAACTTTGATATACTAACATTACAAAGAGTCTATGTGAAAAAGATATAAAAAAAGTGAAATTCCACGGTCTACGCCCGAAAGTTGATGTAAGTTAATAATTAATTTCTCATTTCGTAGACTTATTATTACCAACAAGAATTTTACGCGATAAAGGCCGGTAAAATAAAAAATAAATCTGCTGCTTATATAATATTAGAGACACAATGAAAGTATTGAAATTGGATATCAAAGGTTTTTGGTCATGGTATTATTAATTAAATTGTTAATTACGCGATTAATTAATTCTACCACATAATTATGTCACTTCTTAAGCGTGTCTTGCAACTCCGCTTCTTTTTTCTATAATCAGTCCTGTTGGTAATAATAATAATAATAAAGATTCGTCTCGTTCCAAAGATGTTTTAATAATTTTTGGTTAAAATTTGGTTACTTGTACATCTATTTACGTCATAATTTTGTGTCGCAACCTTCTATTAATTAATGTATAAATATTGTTATCAGTAACCTACAATATTGTTAATGGATACATTAAGCGTTGTTTGCTTCTTAAAATATTTTTCTAACTGACTCTAAATTACAAAAATAACTGTATTAATGTCTAAGTCACTCTTGTTATTTGCTTTTGTAAATTATTGTGTTATACTTCTTAAAGGAAACTCAGATGGAATTAGTAAAAAAGAAATTAGTACATTGATTTCAGTAAATATTATTCTTTATACTCAGTTAATATAGTATGTTATTTATAAAATAAAACTATGTACACTTAATATGAAACAAGTATGACACACTAATATTTCGCAGTCATAAAGGTACTAATGTCATAAACAAATTTGGCGTCTAATGATATAACTGTTTTGTGTATCGTTTAAGAGATGTTTGAACCTTTTCTATGTACAGAGATAAAATATAATACAAATGTTAAAAACTTAGTAGGAACGTACTGTTCGAGTAGTCATTGTTCTTAAAGTTCTGTCATCACTGAAAAATTAATTCTAACTAAGAGCATTTTTCACTTTACTTAGCCTTTTCTTTTTCAAATAATAGTCTATTAAAAAAATTAAATATATGGTGTTTTGTTACATTTGTCTATTGTATATATATTCTTTCTTTTGAATTTATTTCCTTCAACCACAAAACCACAGGTAAATTTATCTGTAATGAATTTTTAAGATCAAATGACATTCTTTAGTGATTTGGTTTTTTAGATGGTAAAAATTTAACAGCCCTCACTAAAAATCTTTTGGACTTTTGTGGACAAATAAAATTTATTTCATTCGAGAAACCTAGACTTACTTTAATACCTTAAAAAGTGAAGGAAATAATAATACAACTATATTTAAATAACTACTACTAGTGTTCATTTATAGTCAATAAATGCAAATAGCGATCAATATGAATTAATTGTAAGAAAAAAATATCAAAACGTAATTGCTTGAAATTAATAGAAAAAAACTTCAATTATTTTTTTTAATCATTAATTATTGAATTGTATTCACAGAATAAAGTCCGTTAATGTCCGTTAATGATAAACGCCTAAGTAAAGTAATTGTTTGTACTGTCTGTCTGAACTTTAACGTATAGAAGGTTTACAAATGACGATAGCCCCCCGGGGAAAGGTACGTATTATCCAATATTTAAAGCTGTTTATGATAACATTATAATCTAGTATTCTTGTTTTCAGATATACTAGTTGGTTCGTTCTCTGATTGTATAAATACTATTAAAAGCTATACTCCTGAACCTCCTATTCCTGAAATTTTTTTATAAATAAAAACATAAGTGAGTGTTTTTTCGCAATCAATGATAAATTAAAATTAACAATCATGTGTCTGGAAACAACATTAATTATACAAGATATATACTGTAAGTACACTTTAAATTATCGAATATGCATGAAATATGTTTTTATTAATATTACTAACTAAATTGTTATATCTTTTAGTTAATTTTTTATTAAAATTGCAACCGACATCTTAGTTATATGATAACCATTAATGCATTTAATAATATGAAATACATTTACTTTCAATAACGTTAAACAATCTAAAAATTTTTATATATACATTTTTTGTTATTTAATAACTTTCATTACTTTTAGGATTTCGTTCAGAACAAAGAGAGAAAAATATATTATAAATAAGGAGATAATAAGAATAAACATTGTAACAAAAAAAATTTAAAAAGTATATATGTCAAATATTAAAAAGGATATCTAAAAAAAAATACCAGTACCAATTTCGTCACTTCGATTCGCTGTACTTTTATAGGTAAAATACATTTTTAATATGAATACGTGTATTTAATAGACGGAAGATCTGAAACTCATTTTATACGCAAGAAAGAATATTTAACTAGTATTAGTTACTTAAAAGCAATAGCAACCCTGGCGGTGGCCTCACATGATAATCGCAACCGACCAGTCGATTACCCTTTATGCAAGCTCTTGTCATAAATAGCATTCTAAAGACTAAGCAGAAAAAAAAGCTCTAGATTCTATTTACTTATTGTCCTTAGAATATTAAATAATATGTTTGTAAATGGTTTACAGCAAGTTTCTTGAAGAGGTGATGAAGTAAAGACATGATTTAATAACGATTTAAGTAATAAAATTTTAAATAAAGGAATTGACATAATTACTCGCAATATCAAAGTACGTAGATTTTATAGTCAAAGGCGATAAAATAATAGGTAAATTTACTAAAAGGAGCCAAACAGTTCTACACTGTAATTTTAATTTTGTTTACAAATTGTCAAGACAGAGAAATCAACTATCATGTACTTCACTTAAATACGAGGAAATATACTGGTAAGTTACTCTTTTTTTATCTCAGGGTTTGTTAACATATTATCTGTGGTTTATTATTTCTAGGCACTTAAAATAAAATACAGAAACATATTCACAATCATAGTTGATGCAATTGATTTATCGAATAGAAATTGTGAGGCAGGAAAATTTGAAGATGCACATATATACCAGAAAATGTTGCCATTATTTTACATTACATCTTCGGGCAAAAAAAGTGGTTTCAAATTTAATTATTTTAATCACAATTACGTGCTTTAATCGTTTCATATTTATTCACATGGTAAGTATGCACGAAATATGTTTTTTCTACAGAGTTATGTCCATGATAGGCAAGTAACTAGAAGATGATAGCCTGTCAAACCACAGAATTGAAGAATTTTTTTAAGTAATTTTCATCCATGTAAGTATGCAGTTTTATTTATGTCCCATTTAGTGAAAGTAAGTTTAGTTGCAAAATGGCTCCGTTGGATACTGCGAAATTCAATACTGTAATGTTCAAAATGTTCTTCTGCAGATAATAGCAAATATTTTAGACATTGTGTCTAACCAAAAATCTTTGTACCTCGGTCACGATGATGGTTATTAGTGAAGCCTATTAAATAATAATAGTATAAAATAACTTCCTTTTACTATTTTAGTATGACAATAAATTTTTCCATGGAATCCAAAGTACAAAGAGTAAATTCAGTTATTCATTTTTCATTAACAGTACATCGAGACTTCACATCGAGAGCGGCGTCACATCCATCTCAACGATGCAACAACTACGTCAGCGTGTAGGTGAGTTATCATTAGAACGTAAACTGTGAAACACCATTTTATTCATATTCTTTAATAATGTTTACGTCGAAGCAAACGCGCGTCGACACACTTACACGATTAGTTTACTA